>VDFB02300002.1:0-60774 GCA_007258455.2 Sequoia sempervirens | reverse complement strand
TAATATATATCGTTTTTTCCATACAAAGCAAATAAAATTTAAAACATTTAAGCAATGCAAATGAATTTTTTTGAGCTCGAAATTACCTAGTTTTCAAAATCAAAATGATTTGTTCGATTCCAATTTAGGGTTTTAACAATTTATTTGTTCCAATTCAATTTAGGGTTTCAATTTTAAACAATTAGGGTTTTTAATGCAATTTTTTCGTTTCAATTCAAACTAGGGTTTTTAAATTCAATTTTTTTCGTTTGATTTGGATTCAGGGTTTCAAAAAGTTTGATTTGGATTTGTAAATGCATCGTTTCTTTGGCCTCTCATTTCAATTTCTAGGTCGAAACGCAATTCTTTTTGTTTTATTTCACTAGGCTTTCAAATTCAATTTTTGGGTTTAATCAACAATTTAGGGTTTCAAAGCAAATTTTGTTTCTGTAAAACACAATTCAAGGTTCATTTTTTCATTTTTATTAAAAAACCTTCAGGTTTCATTGCATTTTTTCGTCTATTTTTACAATTATTCATTTCTACTATAACAATTTAAAAAAATGCTTAAAACATGAAATAAATTAAAAAAAAATGCTAAATTCATTTATTTTCTTCAAAATTTCAATTTAAAATAGAAAAATGCAAAAAAATGGCATGTAGGTGGGTACCTATAGCTGATTGTGGGGGTCATTGTCACTAGTACTCGGGGTCCCATCCGATGTGTAGTGAAATCTATTTTTTTTAAATAAATAGCAATATAAAACGAGATCCCGATATCTACAAAACGGGATCCCGATTTAGAAATCAGGATCCCGTTTTTTAGTAATCGAGATCCTGTTTCGTGAGAATCAGGATCCCATGCCTTTTGCATCGGTTCAGGATCTGATGGGAAATGGGATCTCAATTTTTAAATGGTGGGATCCCATTCCGTCTCAAGCTCGGGATCTCGTTTATTAAAATCGGGATCCCGTTTCCTCAATGCCGATTTCAATTTTTTGGTTAAGGAAAAAACTTCCACATTTCGTGGACTCAACTTTGTGCACTTACCCAAAAAGAAGTTTAAGAAAATTAGTTGTGTAGGAAGGGAAAATCGCCAACAAAGAGGGAAAAAGTATGGTGTGAGAGAGATATGTAATCAGCACAGAGTTTATAGATTGTTTTAATTGTGAGCGAATTTCATAAATAAAGTTGTCATTGCAATAACGAAATTTGAAGTTGTGATAGCATAAATAAAATTTGAGTTTGTTGTAATATTTTCTTTATTGAATTTTGAATAAAGGTGGGGTTTTTCCTGAGAGTGGTTTTGTGATTTGGATGTTTGAGAGAGTAGTGTTTTTCCTACTGCATCATTTGGTATCAAAGCAGGTAGTCCTAAGTGTAGAGAGGATCCACCAAGACTTGTGGGTAGAGAAGAGTGCATGAAGTGGTAGATTTTTCCAAGGTGTGGAGTTTCAAAAAATTGAGAACTGAGAGGGGAAAACCATGGAGATGTAGAGAATGTAAGTTGTGGAATATTGCAATAGGCAAGATGGGTTGGGTTGTGAAGAGACCCATACAAATATTGTTTTGGGAGTATTATTGGGAGAAAGTGGAGAATGAGAAGTTAAAGAATAGTGGAAAGTATGGTTCATGAAGAAGTAGGAATGATCGAGGCAAGGCTCAAGAAATTGGAAAACAATTTTGGAAAAGTGAGAGAAAAGTGGTGAAGAAGAGTGAGATGAAGAGTGAGGAAGATGTAGCCCCTATCAAAATAGTAGCAACTGTGACATTCCATGAGGAAGGTATGATGAGAGAAGAAGAAAGGACTAAGGTGAGAAGTGAAGAGGTTGCAAGAGATGGTGAAAGTGAAACAGATTTATTCGCGCAATTGTTGGTGATTGAGGAAGAGTGGACGTCGAAGCTTGATGGTGCAATCAAGGGAGATGAACGAAAGATTGCAGCTAACGAGAATATGGAAGGTGTTGCAATGGACTTTCATGTTGTAGTTGCAAATGAAGATGAGGTAAAACAACTTTGTGATGTTATTGCATTTTCAAATGAAATGATGGAAAAATGGATGGATAGAAATCCAAAGCATGTAGATGTTTCAGATGGTATGTTGCTGTGTGTAGAGATGGTTGAAGATATTGCAAGTTGTTTTTGGTGGAGGTGGATAGTTAAAGGTGGGTTTGGATCCACAAAGGAGGAGAGGAGTGAGGAAGGAATTTGGCGGAGGAGGTTGGGCTGTTGAAAAGGAGGAATATGTGGTTTTGTTGGAGAGAAGTGGTATGTGTTCCGACATGATGCTGGAAAAGGAAAAACAAAGATTATTTTTTCAGCACTTGGACAGCGAAGGAGTTCGTTGCGGGTTGAAGGAAACCTAGAAGAGGAGTGAAACTACTCAACTCTACCATTGTGAGCTTATGCTCACAATATTTCTACCCAAAATGCCTAATGTAGGAGCATCCCAGATTTATAACAATCAGCATCATCCAAATTTGGTTCGTAGTTGATTTTCATTTTTGTCTTGGCAATAAAATTTTAAATCTTGGATTGAATGTTTTTAATATACCTTTCCATCTTCGATGAATGGAATCATTGAAGCAGAAAGGAAGGTTGATAGGATTTTGGAAGGCGAATAGGCAATATTTTGAAAGGGCCAGTGGAAATGGAGGGGAAAAAAAGTATGGAGGAAATGAAGAGACGGTGTAGGCAAGAAGGCGCCATCTGGGAATAAAAAATGCAAATTTTAAAATCAAACAAGGAGGGAAGGATAGGCATAGGAAGAGACCAAGAAAGAGGGGTTTCATAAGACTGAGCCTCAATTTAATTTGAGCAATTGAAATTGCACTCATCAAAAGGTTGTGCAGGAGTTAAAAATTAAAAAGAGTTTGCTAAGAGGTAGGTGTGGGGGGTTGCAATAGTTTTATTTTGAAAACCAAATAAAGATGAGGCAGATTTTAGTAGGAGCACATGTAACATAAGAGAAGAGGAGGATGTGCCTAATCAAATAGATTCTTGGAATTAAAAATGCACAAAAAATTTGAGGGAAACACTTAGATTGTGTGGAAATTAGTGCTTGACAAGAGGAGAATCTCCCTTAGAAAGGAGAGAAGATAAATTTCCAACATTTAAGAAATTCGATGGAAGTTGCAAGTAGATTTAAAGCTGTAAATTTTTGATTGATTTGAATAAAAAGAAGTTTAAGAAAAGTAGTTGTGTATGAAGGGAAAATAACCAACAAAGAGGGAAAAAGTATGGTGTGAGAGACATATGTAATCAACACAGATTTTACAGATTGTTTTAATTGTGAGGGAATTTCAAAAATAAAGTTCTCATTGCAATTATGTAATTTAAAGTTGTGATTGCATAAATAAAATTTGACTTTGTTGCAATCTTTACTTTATTGAATTTTGAATCAAGGAAGGGTTTTTCCTAAGATTGGTTTTGTGATTTGGATGTTTGAGAGAGTAGTGTTTTTCCTCCTACATCATAGAAGAAAGTATTTGATTATCAAAAATAGAGGAAAAAACCCTAAATTAAATTGTAGCACTATTCACCCCACTATTAATGAAAAATGGATAAGGAAGACATAGGTAATAAAGGAATTGACCCTTTGTCTAATCAGGAAGATTCAATGGATGTAGGGTTCAATTGTAGTAAGGTGATGGAAAACCCAACTCCTCAAACCTATATCATGTTAGCTGTCAAGGAATTGACAATGAAAGTATACACTTTTGTACTACTAGGGAAAGCCCTGGAATTAATCAATAGATCCCTTTCTCCAGCTTCTATGGTTGACAAAAGTCCTAATTTTTAGGACATGCCAGAGAAGTCCTCCTCTTACAATAGTGAAATTATTAACAAAACAAACCTAAATGAAGATGGTTGTGGGGACAATAATCCGAATATGGTTTACTTTCCCAAAGACCAACTCATTATTGAAGGGGTCCTTTAGTATGGGACCAATAGCCATGCCATAGATAATACTCTTTGTACCTCAAATGAGGTGAACCCCAAAAGAGAGAGTAATAAGAATCAAAATTCTATACCTCACTTTAGATAGGGTCACAAAAGGAATTCCCAAGAAATAGTGCTAGAAAAAACTAGACAGAATATTGCTAATGAAAATACTAAAAATAGCAACTCTTCTAGAGATATCAGGTATCCAAAATGTCCAGAATCTAGAATCAATGATAATTTAATGAAGAACTGGTAAGGAAAATAATGAAAGTATTAAGGTTCCTCTATTATTGAAGTTGATATCTGATCTAGTAGGAACACCATTGGTCCCTCAATGGTTAAAAACATTGTCCACAACTTTAAAAATAAAGACACATGTAATAGGCTCAAGATTGGGAAAAAAAACTAAAAAGCTTTAAGTCAATGTGCATAGAAAAAAATTATAATGAAAATACCCCATTGCATGCATTTCCTAACTCTAAAAAAGGGCAAAAAATTTCCCTTTCTTTGGTCTTAGACAAGAATATACAAGAGGAACTGCGTAAGAAGTTAGAAGGGTAGTTGATAATAAAAGTGAAACCTTGTCAGAAAACTTATTGTTGGTAAGGGAATACTAAATTCAAGTATGGTAATTGATTATTTTGAACCTAAACATAGAAAGGATCTCTTATTAGGAAGCATTAGTAAACAAAATTTATCTAGGACCAATAATATTCTCACACTACTTATGCCTATAAATGTGTTAGAGGTGGTGATTGATTTATCATGCCCAACCCCATGTTTTCCATGCTACGTAGTTGCTATTGAAGCAAAATGGTGACCATTTTGGCAGCGTGCAGCCTTCCTCTTGGCCATTTGCGGCCCTGGGTGACATTCACACAACTGTCCTACACAAACTTTCTACCTTACCATATAGTTCCAGATAGACACACTCAAAACTTGATAACTATTATTTTCTTTTCTTAAAAATTAAATATGAACTTAAACTATATGTCAAATATTACCATCATTCCTCAAGAAGATCTAGAATTAAATTAGGTTAACCAACTTCCTGCTAGTACTTGTTTCTTTTCCAATCCAACTTATTATCGTTGCTTGGTATTTAGTTTGTTTTATTGATTGTAGTTGTGCCAATATACTGAAGTTTGTTAAATTCAAGATTAAACTATGGTTCCCTTTCGTGCATTCCAGCTACATTAACATGAATCAAAATTCATTCCTATTGATCTTGCATATGCATGTTGAATATTTATACAAATGCCCCTTTTTCACAATTCCAACATAAGGGGATTACTAGTTTTCATATTTTTTTACAAGTATCCTTTAGTAATGCAATTTTGTTTTTTTTGTTCAAAACAAAGAACATTTCAAGATCCTTTATATTGTATTGCATTCATAAAAATAGTAGTCTTCTAATTATAATTAAGAGAACACAATTTAGATTCATATTTCACAATGTCCCTAAGGTTGTATTCAAAATAGCTTTTCCTTCTTTTGTACATGCACAACTTGAATAAATATTTGGAATAAGTATTTAGAATACCACTAGTAAACATTGTTTATGCCAATCTCTTCAAGAAACATATTACAACTCATTGCAAATGCATCATAGAAAATGAAAGAGCAAAAACCATGCAAGGAAAGGACATCTTTCTTTATTCAAGTATAACATCCCTTCCTTCCAAGAGACTTGCAAAATGTTATAGCATCCTCCAATAACTCCACATGAAAACTTGAAATGAAGAAAAAAAACAACAAGATGTCGATGGGCTCTCCTCCCATCCATAGGGTTGTAGAACAACCCACCCCTGAGCAAAGGTAACCACTTAGCCACAAACACAACTTCAACACAACACAATAACACATAAAGTAAAAACTACACATACACCAAGGAAACACAAGTACAAGTCTACCACATTGGTTATCCTAAGGGAAAACCACTTAAGGGGGAATAGGGGCTCAACCAAATTGAGGTATATAAATATAATATCAAAATCAAACTTCCACATAATAATCACCACATAAAACTCCACACTTATTCCACAATGCCAAGACACCAACCACACCATATCACCATACCAAACCCCTTAATCCTCCATTCAAAAGTATGCAAAGTACATATAAGGGATGCTCACAACCCATGAACAAATAGGGTACTCATACCCCGGTAATGGCCATTACCTAAGGGGGATACTCATATCACAACAAGAAATCCCCTGAGTGTGGGAGCCACAACCACTCAATACCCCTACACATGGAGGACCAAAAGCGCCTCTAATAAGATGGGGTCAACTCCCCTAAAAAGATACATAAGAACAATGACAACAACACATTGGGACAAAGACAACATCACACATGATAATCTCAACCAAAATCTTCCATAATGATTCTACATAATAGTAATTATACAAGAAACAAGAGAGAATAATTTACCTCAATTATCAATGATCTCTACAATGGATGACTCTTCTTTCCTCTTACAAGATCTCCTCCTTCTCTCCAAAATCTCCTCACAACAAAGAAAATAAAAATGCAAAGAGAGAAAATGGCATGGTAACCCTCCTCCTCTCCAAAAGGAGGGAGATATAAAGGGAAGGAGGAAGTAACTTCCTCCCAAACCAACTCAACCACCAAAACCATTTCCCCATTTCCACCACTTTTGCAAAGGGGGCATAAAAAGGGTCCTAATTTTTTTTAAAAAAGACACAAATGATGAAAAAAACTTCTAACTCTTATGCCTTAGGCATAGGCTATTCTCCAAACATAAAATATACCATAATTAATCTTAAAAGTCTTCTAAAATTCTATTTTAAATTACAAGGCCAAAATTTAGAGAAGACAACCAAAAGTCCAACACCACATAATCCCAACATCAAATCCTTCTAACTTAACATCAAGCCCTATGGGCCAAGAACTAGGACAAACATAATGTAGAGTAAGCGACAAGTTATGGTTGTTTTGTCCACTTCAGAAGCAAAGTATATGGAAGCTACTCATGCTTGTAAAGAAGCTATTTGGCTTAAGAGACTGTGTTTTGCATGGTGCAGTCATAATTTATTGTGATAGTCAGAGTGTTATATGTCTAGCCAAGAACCTGAAATTTCATGCCAAGACCAAGCACATTGATGTACATTATCATTTTGTTAGAGCTATGGTCGAAGGTAGCCGAGTAAAGCTGGTTAAGGTAGAGACTTTGATGAATGTTGTTGATTCTTTAACTAAAGTTCATATGGTGTTCAGAGACTGGTCTTTCAGCCCCTAGCAATTAAAGAGACGGTGTTTACACTCTCACATTGCTCTTGCAAGGTGTATGACAAGTGGGATATTTGTTGGGAAAATGTCTCTCAACCTTGCAATTATATAAATTTTATTGTCGGTAGCATATATATATATCCTAGTTACATCAATAGGTGTATACATTGGTTGGACAGAGTGAAATGTGAGCATGTTAACTTTTTCAGAAAACTCCTAAAATGGTCGACATACATTAAATAATGATATATTGTAAATCTAGACCAATCATTATTAGGTTTTAGATCTAATGGCAGATATTTTGTTGGTTTGTCTTTCCCTATTTTATGAGGGTGTTGTATTACAGATGTGGTATTGTGGTGTTTTTTGATAGTTTGATAGTGGCCATGTTGTCTCTTGATCTCTAGTGGTGACACTCTTGTGAGAAGCTTGCTCTGCAAGTATATTGTAATCTTTGTTATTTATGAATAATTTATTGGGCAGCTTTTGGAGTGTGGGGTTTTTCTCCCGAAACAGTTTTCCACACGTAAATCACTATGTTGCGGTATGCATGATGTTTATGTTTATTCTTTTTAATTTTCTATAACTGTTAAAGATCTGTAAAAATTTTGCATTATTCTCCTCTCAAGATTAGTGTAGGAAGTTGTTCTGCTACCTTAGCTTCCTTACACCTGGCACGACCAAAGGCCTACTATTCAACCAAAGGTTGAAATGATGGGGATCCCAAGGGGCTATCGTAGCCCCCTAGATACTAAATGGCGTTATGCCAAAGGGGTTTCTTATGAAGCTAAATTTTTTTGGACTCCCTATTTATGGTAATTTTGATAAATTTTTGACATGTAGTTGCATGAGTCGCAACTTTTATTTTTGGAAAGTTTTGTTTGACAAGGACTCTACAACTTAGATTTCTTATACTCTTTCGAAGTCACATTTTATGTAGCTTTTGGACGTTGTGTAATTGTGAATTTCTTGAGAAATAAAAATACGAAAGATCTTTTCCTGTGGTTTTTTCTTGGTCTAACTTTACTAGGTTTTCCATATAAATATTGTGTTAAATTTGTGCTTTTTTTTTCTCTCTATTTATTTTGTGTTCCATAAAATTTCTTACATGCTTCACCTAATACTCATCCTCCAAATTCTTCATTAATTATGTGGCTTCTATGACTCCTTACCTAGATTCAAAGGGTTCATCTTCTGTATCTTTGAGTCACTATTGGTGCAGGAGGACCTAGGTTACATTAGGTGGCACTAGGCAAATTTGGAAGCCTAGCATGAAATCTTGAGAATTTAATACTTTAAGGTCATGTTGACCATCTAGTTTTGTGTTAGAGGTGTTGGAATATGTTAGAACGGAGGTTGTTCAGTAGTTCAAGGTAGATTGGATGAGTTTCACATCTTGTTTCCATTAGGTTTCACTAAGTGTTAGAAATAAAGCCCAAAATGTTGCATTTATGCAATTTTGGCCTAATGTGGTGGTTATATCCAACCAAGAGATGAAGTAACCATTTTATGAACCTTTATAAGGCGGATTTTGATTTGGAGTAGAGGTTAGAATCATTGGAGTTTGTAATCAGTTTGGAAAACAAGAAAATAGAGTCATTGAGTGTGCATTTCCTATTTGTTTTTTTTGTTTTTGAATTAGTAAATTAATGGATTGAATAAGGAATTTTGTACAGTTTAGAATGTAGTGTAAATCCTTTTCAGGCATAGCTTAGTTCAGTAGTTATCTTGTTGCATCGGTTCAAGCATTTCTTTTGTTAGGTTAGTTCTTTTCTTGTAAGTTTTTGTTCTGACTGTTAGACTGGCAGAGATGGAGCTCTAGACCGTGTTTCCCCTGTACCTGGTGTATGGGCTTTTGGAAAAAGAGGCTAGACTCCATAATTGTACATAATGTAGAGGTAGGAGTCCTTAGGAGTCAAGAATCAATGGCAAAGAGTTGTTCCTAGGTGAGCTTGATAGTGCCTGGTTAGGACAGTTAAAGAGTGCAGAGCACTAAGGTTGTAGGGATGCCAATCTCTTGGTGAACCATGGTGTGGAGAGGATGTGGAATGCCTTGCAGAGGCTTGGTAACAAGAAGGAGGCTTAACACAGACCGGGAGGTGGCAGACAAATTGGTTGATCACAAAGAAGTCAGAAACCAGCTTAAAACAAGCCTAATTTTGCTAAGTTAAGGGTTTGAGCAGCGTACGGATAGTGGAGGCTCCAAACCCCAAAAATATTCAAGGTGTGGGCTAGGGTACTACGAATGCCAAGAAAATATTTGGGGTCATTTAGAGAATTTGAGCACACTCTCCATTCTTCTCGGGTTAGGAGACCTAATTAGGGCTCTAGGCCTTGTAGCCTTTTTCTAACCCTAGGAGAGGGTTTGGTGGAAGTGATGGAGATTTGGAGTCTAGTGAATGAACAAGAACCCTGTGTAGGTTGCTATGAAGCTTTTACAACATCTTTACACCCCTGCAAGAACCTAACTGAATGTTGAGGGTATTTGGCCTTTAGGGAAGAGTAAGGGTCAAGGGTGAGAAAGTGGCAAAGCACCAAGATTGGCTTGGTAGAATGAGAGAATGTTGATAGTGGGGTTGGCCAGTAGGATTAGGGGAACCTATACTTGAGATAGGACCTAAAGGATAAGGTGAAAGACTCACCTAGGAGTTTTTGAGAACAAGGACCTAGAGCATGGGACAGTGAGTGTCTCATCCAACCCTACCCTATCAGATTGGTATCAGAGCAAGTAAAAGATTTGGGAAGAATCTTGTATGTCTGAGGTTGAGTCTAGTGATTCTTCCATCATGGTGACAAATGCAGAGTTGGCCAAGATGGTTGAAGAGCAGGAGGAAGATACTAAACTATTGAGGGAAAGAATAGCCCAACTTGAGCAAGCAGTGAGGAGTGCACAATTTGAAGGAAGGATCCCAAAGGAAGAAGAGGTTGTAGAGGAAACAAGACCCCTGAACCTAACCCTGTTCTGAAAGAAGAGCCTTTCTTGAAGGCTTTGAAGGCTTTGAGTGGAAAAGCACTTGAAGGCATACCACTATTTAGTGGAAAAATGGAAGCTGATCTAGTCATGGACTGGATAGAGGGAATGGAAAACTATTTTGAATGTGATGGAGTCATTGAGTCATAGAAAGTAAAGGTGGCCAAATCAAGGTTAAGAGGTTCTGCCTTGACATGGTGGAAGTTCATTCAGACAGAGAGGGAAAAGGAAGGAAAGCATCCTATCTCTACTTGGAAGGGTATGGTTGCCAAAGTAAGAGAAGCATACATGCCAGATGACTATGAGATTTAGTTACACAAGAAAATACAGAGCTTGAGGCAAAGAGACCAAGATGTAAACACTTACACTGAGGAGTTTCAAAAACTTTGCATGAGGTCTAATGTGACAGAGGATGAGAGTCTCAAGGTGGCTAGATACCTTAACAGTTTGAAATGGAACATCCAAGAAGAGATGACTCTTCTAAGTCCCAAGATAGTACACCAATGCTACCAATTAGCCATAAAGATTGAGGAAAGAAGCAAGAGGAAACAAGAATAGGCTTCTAAGGGAAGATGCAAAGGCAGAGATCAAAGAGGACATAGAGGTGGCTACCAAGGTAGAGGAACTGAGCAAAGAAACCAAGGAGAGTTTAAACTCACAGAGAATGGAGGTGAAACATCTTCTAGAGGAGGATATAACAGAGGTAGAGGTCCTCAAGGAGGTTCAAACAGAGGAAGAGGAGCATGCAGAAGCAATTCATACTTTGCAAGCATGAAATGCTACCATTGTGGTCAAGTAGGTCATCCTGCTTATAGGTGCTCGGAGAAAGCATCTTCATCAAGAAATTAGAAGAGAGTGGCTTATGCACAAGAGGACACCATGAGTCCTAATTCATCTAAGATTAGTCACATTGAATCTAAGGTGGGAGAGAATCTGATGTTCAGTAGAGTTTTGATCAGACAACTAGTCAAGGAAGAACCAAAACAAAGGAGAGCTCTATTTAGAGTAAGGTGCAAGATACTTGGTAAAGGATGCAAGGTCATAGTAAATTCAGGTTCAACAGACAATATTATATTAGAGGAGGCAGTAATGAAACTGAAATTGGAGAAGATACCCCACACTAACCCCTACAAGGTCACATGGCTAAACAAAGGGCAGAGTGTTCTAGTGAATGAGAAAGTAACGGTGGAGTTTTCCATTGGAGGGTACAAGGACACGTTAGTTTGTGATGTGTTACCCATGGATGCCTGCCATCTACTATTGGGCAGACCATGGAAATATGATTAGCTTTATCTCGAGCTACCAATCGCTTTATTCCCAAATCAATGTCAAGGTTCCCAACCCTCACCTTCAAAATATGTTCATAGAGAATTTCCAAAGTAAGATACATGATAAACTTACCATGATGAAACTCCCTTCCTTCATGCACTTATGTACTGCCCTCCGTGATTATCAAATTCGGTTAGTAGCCGAGATGCAAGATCCACTTCTAGCCATACTCAAAATTCTAATTCCGCAAACAAAAACAATTCTCAACCTTTTAGAAAATAGAATAAAGGATTCCTTCAATTCAATCCCCCTCAACAAACAACTCAAAATTTCAATAACCAAGTAGTTGTTGTTAAAGCAACAATACCCTTTAGCTATGGGGACCTGTAAAGGAAATTCACTCCCTTACCCAATACCCTTCACAACACAATGACACAACTCTTGGGTGATCCCACAATAGTGGTTTACAATTTTTGGCCAAACTGGACACTAAAATATTTTTTTCTAACTAAATCTTTATTTTTGGGAACCTATAGCGGTTAAACCATGACGAATTTGAAGATCATGCAAACTAGAGTTTTGTGAAATTTTATCTATAGATTCTAAATATATATTTTCAAAAATTTTGGAATCAGATTGTACCTCTTTTTCCATCTCCCTCGAAAACTCTTTTTTTTCATAAAACAACATTTTTAAGGAGTGACGCTCACCGTATAACGCATAACTTTTTTTCCATAAAGGATAAAATTCAAATTCTTTTGAATTTAGATTTTTAACTCTAATATCTAGTTCTTCTACTTGGTTATCTATAATGTTTTATTGAATTATTTTTCCTTAATCAATTTTTGAATTCAAACCAATTACAATTCAAACATAGGTGGACCGTATAACGTGTAAATTTTTTTGTATGTATCAAAATTCAATTACTTTTTTGTTGGATCAAGGACTTCAATATCTCCAGTACACTCAAATTTTTAAATTTTTTTTTTTGATAATCTTCTATTTTTCAACATGTGTAGAACAGAGAGCTTCATTTTCGATGAAAAACCTATGTTTAATAAAACTAAAAAAACAAATACATAATAAAACCCACACACATTAAAATTATAGTCATTCAATAGCTCATTCGAAGGACTACCTGATTCCAATTGGGTTCGTGAAGTCTCCTCCATTTTCATCCTCAACCTGAGCTTCGAAGGGAAAAAAATCTAGTTTTTTTTGTGCCAAAGAGTAGGGAGGTGGGAAAAGGGGGGTTTGCTCGAACCAGGGGGTTCGAGCGAACCAAGGTTCATTCGAACCCCCTTTCAATAAGGGTTTTTCATTATTATTTTTGGTGGGATGGGGTCCACCTTGCATTTAACTGTTTCACACGAACTAGGGTTCATTCGAACCCTTTTTTGGTTCGCTCGAACCAAATGTTTCATTCAAACCCCAAAAACCAAAATATTTTGTATGGGGTCATTTTTTGCCACTTTTCCTTCCTCACTCAAATTGTAAACCACTTTTGTGGGTTTACCCTCTTAGAACAGAAAATAATTACCTTGCCTCATGTTAAAACTCTTGATCCTAATAAACCATTACCCTCAAACTTTAGACCAAATTCTTACTATCACTATCACCAAAAAAATGGACACGATACGAAACATTGCAAGTGTCTTAAACATCTTGTGCAAGACCTCATTGATTTCAGTCAACTTTCCATTGGAAGTCTTAATGATCAAGGAAATAATTTTGTTGCCCATCCTAACCAAAACTTGCAAATCTTTACCAACCTTGGGTATGTGTATCATCATGACGGGCCAAAAAGTGGTGTTATGATGGGTATGCACGTAGGGTATGTGGCTGATGATTATTTTTTTACCAAAAATTGATGAAACAAAAAGGGTTTTTAAAGGAGATTCTCAACTTTCCACCAATATAAATTATGCTTTACTTTGAATTTAATAAATAATGATTATTTATTTTCTATTTGAATTACGACTAAGGTCTTGATTGATAGGCTAATTGAAAAACATTTATAGCTTTCAAATGGTATCACATTTGAATCTGAAACATGTGTCACATTTTATGCTTCACATATTATAAGTTTAAGAAAAAAAATTGAATTTCATGAAGTTTTTGACCAAGTTAAGGTGGTTAGACATATGAGTTTTTATATTTTTTAAAATTTGTAATAAAAAATTCATAATTAATTATTTACTTAGAAAAAAATTACAAAAAAATATTCATCACATCGGGACATGAGTCCTCTACTTATAACTAAAATCTTATAAAAAAATATTATCATTTTATTATGGTTAGGATGGCCAAACAGACACCTACTTATTTTTTCCCTGAAATTTAAGTACTACATTGAAATTTCAAATTTTCACCAAATAGATTTTTTTTCTTTAAATAAACCTAGTAGTTTAGAAACTACATTCAATTTTATATAGATTCCATTCTTACATTATTTTGAAATAACATAGGTAACTTATTCAAATTTTTATGTCAGGTTGCCTAACTTTGATTTTTTTTGAATTTTTTGCCACTTAAGGGCCTATTTTTTCCATGATGATCCTGGACATATGCCCTTATGCCTAATCATAACATTTCATTTGTCAAATCTAATTCGAAACCAAAAATAATGATGTGATGAATGTTGATAAATACATGATGACAACAATGATATTGTTGAACACGATACATATGATATGGTAGGAGTGATAGATGTTATTCCTCATAAGGGCCGAACTAAAAAGCCTCTTGAGATTGTTTTCTCTTTACAGGATATACTTAAACATGCTCCTCATGGTCGCTGAATCTATGGAAAGCCCACTAATGGGATATTAACAGATCTCGTCTATGGAGAGAATGTGATCACTGAGGAATTCTTACTTCTGCATGAACTCTATCAAGATATATATGATAAATCAAAAGCATGGATCAAGACGAATAATGGTTTCACTTTCCCTATGATGGGATTGATCACCCTTCTTTTACAAATAAGACTGAAAACATTAGATGTCTCATTCTCCATCATCCCATAATCAGACCAATTTCATGTGAAGCTAGGCTATCCATGGCTTCGCTCCATGAATGCAGTCCCTTCAGTTGTACATAAATGCTTAAAGTTTCCCTTTGAAATGAAATTTTCACTAGGAATCATAGTGGCTTTAACCCTTTGTCTTCTTGTGAAAAATTTTCATTGGATTTCTTTTGGGTTGAGCCTATGGAACCTATCAAACCATGAGAAGACTTTTTTTTTTCAAATCCTATCAAAAATTCAAGGTGAAATACATAGCAAAACTATCCCTTCAAAACATGCCTCAACCAACAATCGAGCCTACCATCATTGATGAGACAATGATTGAACCTAAAGAATTTCCAAATAACCAAGACCCACTTAAGACAAGACCTTCACCCATTTCCTACAAAATACCAAGAGAATGAAAGCAATCCCATTACACCTCATATGATAAAACAAGTTTACAAAGTTAAAGAGAAAGTGGTTCAATAACCTTCCATGCTTCCTTTCCTTCCTCCCCTTAAGGAAGAAAAGAAACCTATGGTTGATCAACCTGCTCCCACACAAACACAAATTGAAAACCAAACTAAAAGAAATAGAGGTGCTAGAGAGAGTAGGTGTAGACGCCGTGCTCTTGCTCGCAGGTTAAATGAAAAAATAAACAAACAAAATCAGAATCCAAACTTGATTGAAGCAATGCATGATGATTCTCCCCCTTCATTGAAATAAAAAAGATCCTATAGCACAACCGCAACAAAGAGATAAAACCTTCTTTATAAATTATCATTCAGCCTCCTGTTGTGATTAATTTAGATAATGATGAGGAGATTACTAGAATTGATGAGGAGATGCATAATGAATTGAATACATTGTTTTCCTCTTCCATGAGCTTAAACAATAATTCTTTTAAGAAGAGTGTTAAACTTGGTGATGGCCCTAGTTTGGAACTTGCTATTATTCCTTTGGCTAGTTGTCCACCTACAGTATACAATGAAAATGATTGGGATGTGGATGACCTATTGTAGGTTGACTTTCATGTGCCTTACTAGTCTTTTGAATTATTTATTTTATGTGGGGTATGTGCAGGATCATAATGAGCCAAAAAGTGGCGATATGATGGGTATGTGTAGGGTATGTGGCTGATGACTTTTATTTTACCCAAAATTGATGAAATGAAAAGGGTTTTTAAAGGAGATTCTCAGCTTTCCACCAATACAAATTATGCTATACTTTGAATTTAATAAATAATTATTATTCATTTTCTATTTGAATTATGACTAAAGTCCTAATTGATAGGCTGATTGAAAAACATCTATATCTTTCAAACAGTACCACATTTTTTGAATCCAAAATATGTGTCACATTCTATGGTTTGCATACTATAGGATTAAAAAAATAAAAATTTAATTTAATTAGGTTTTGACCAAGTTAAGGTGGTTAGACACACGAGTTTTTTTAATTTTTAAAAGTTGTAATAAAAAATTCATAATTAATTATTTACTTGGAAAAAAATTACAAAAAAAAATGCATCACATCTAGAAATGAGTCCTCTACTTATATCTAAAATATTATAAAAAAATATTATCATTTTATTATGGTTAGGGTGGATAGACACCTACTTCTTATTTTTTCCCTAAAATTTAAGTACTACTACATTGAAATCTCAAATTTTCACCAAATAGATTTTTTTTTTAAATAAACCTAGTAGTTTAGAAACTACATTCAATTTGCTACAGATTCTATTCTTACATATTTTTGAAATAATATAGATAAGTTATTCAATTTTTTACGTCAAGTTACCTAACTCTGATTTTTTTGAATTTTTTGCCACTTAAGGGCCTATTTTTTCCATGATCTTGCACATACCCTGTGATTGCATGTGTGTGATGTGTTCTGAGCCCATACAATTTTGTTTGATATATATCTCTCTCTTTGTGGCATTCCAATATTTGTACCTTCATTCTTCTCTATGTCATAAATATTTTATCTTTTTCTTTATATTTTTCTATTTGTCTTGTGTTTTCCTTTTGGGGATGACACAAGGCGTCGAGACATTCATGTCTCTCTTCCATGTTGACCGACAATATTTTCCCTTTTATCTTTTTCCATTTGTCTTGTATTTTCCTTTTTTGCATGATGCAAGGCGTCGAGATATTCACATCTCTTCCATGTTGAACTGAAAGGTTTTTCTTTGCTTTCACTCTCTTTGTTTCATTCTTCCAATTCTATGTGTATTTGTGGAATGATGACATTTCTAAACTCTCTAGAAAACATTGTAGCAAGAACATACTGACCCCAAATCCATAGATCCCTTATGTGTGTTTGGAGTTTCATTTTGGGGGAAACCCCTCTCTTTTATTTTGCATGACATAGCTTTATTTGGAAACATATGGCTTGGCATAGGGATTTCCAACTTAGCTCTCATGTCTTCTTTATTGTTATCATTCATCATTTTCTACTTTAAAGTTATTGCTCACAGCATGGTGTTTAGCAATTTCTTTAAAGTGGGGGCATACATTGGCATTATTCTTTTGCATTTTTCCTTTTCATGTTTCATAGTGTAGTCTTCTTATTTCATGCAATGCATTTTGTCTTTTTGGTTGACATTAGGTGTGATGTCCTTCAAGAGTGTGATCTCTCTTAGCACATTGCATTCCTCTTAGTGGTTTGATGTGTCACGTGTTGCATCCCCTAAGTTGTGGATCTTTATTCTTTGATTGGTCCTCTCTTGGAGACATTAGGCACAATGTTCCCTAAGGTAAAGACCTTACATGAATTAACAAATACTCCTTTGAACATTCCCTATTATTGCATTTGCACTTTCAGTTATATGGTCATGACCTTGCATAATACATCTTGCATACCTGTGGAGCCATCTTTTTCTTTCATGATTTCCAAGCATACAAAGCTTTGTTTTCCTCATGAAGCTTGAAGTTCATTGTTGTGTGGCACCTTATCAAAGTTATCAAGAGGTATAACTTTGGTATGGTTTGACAGGAAGCCCGATTGAGGCACGAATTTCCTATAGCCACTCACGTGTGTCTGTGAGTGCATACCAGCCATGTGTGTATGTGTCTCACCCCTTTGGATTATTGACCCAGTGGATAGCCAAAATTTTTGTTGCCTCAAAGTGAGCATGCATTTTTTGAACAAATAGCCTAGACCTGATCCACATCATGATGGACAAATGGTCGAATCTTGATCCACCCCCTCTTTTGTTTTGTCTCTCTTTTCTCTTTAGGTGTTTGGCAGTGTATGTTTATGCCTTGTTCTTGCTCTTTATATCATTTTCATGTGTTTTCTTTTGTGCCTATGTTGGTTTTCCATGGGACCTTGATCCTGGGGGCTTGCACAACCCTCTTAATCATGGTCATCCTGTCTAGCTAGCATTGGTACATTTGGACCCCTATTCATGCATGTTGGTCTACTTTAGTGTGAGTTGGAAGCAAGTTCCTCCTCTCACTAAATTGGGGGCTAGATGTAATCATGGAAAAAGTACTCCCTAACATGGCCTTGATTTAGTGTTGTAATATTTCAAACATATTCACATTAGGTCTTGGGTCCTTGTGAACTAAATGAACCTAATTGGTACCTTATTTGGAGTGTTGTAAAGTTTTGTAATACACCATCACATTTTTCTAGAGTTTTATTAAATAATTGGGCTTCTTTATGGTTTAATTGGCCTTATTTTGCATCCACAAGACTCATTTAATGTATCTTTTTTAGGATAATCCTAGCATAAATAAATATCCAATCATAATTTAGGTGTTTTTAGGTTGTCTGGCCCAAATTTAGTTATTTGGAACTCATACGTCACCTTGGGCATATGAATCCCACCTAGGGTATTGGGTCCTGATCTAGATTTTACACCTTTCTAAGAATTTTTGAAAATGGTCCTATAATTTGTGTCTAATGGGACTCATACACCACCTTGGGCATATGAGTCTCGTGTGGCCTAAAATTAGAATTAATTCAAATTCTTGGTGGGATTTTATCCTCCTAGATCTAATGTCAACTTGTAGTGTTGTAATTTTGGGAAATTTGGCATAATCAAGTATAAATACAAGTTTCTTTCACTCATTTTACACCTAGCAAGTTGAATGAGCATTTTTATAGAAATTTTGAGTTCACAAGAGCAATCAAGTGTTTACAAGAGCATTCAAGAGCTGATTATCAAGTTCTTTATAGTATTATTCAAGCAACAAGCATCATGTGAAAGTCATCATACATCATGTTTGTCTTTGAGCTAAAAATTGTGATGTAGGGTTCCATGATTCAGGCTAGCATCAATTCAAGATCTATCCCATTCAAGAAAGAGTCAAGATCTACATCCATTGGAGCCACTTCATACATGGTTGCAGCACTTTATTGCTAGAGTTTGGTGAGTTGCAACATATTATTTTGTTCATTCATCATTCTCCATTCCTATCTCATTTCATTTCAAGGTTTGATTACCAAAATGGGGCTTGACCAAGGCAAACCCCTTTCTACTAACAAAACAACATTTTTCCCTATCTTTAGTGTGTGATTTATAGGTTTAGGTTGAAGACATATTGAAGATAAAGTTCGGAGAAAGTTGTAAAAGTTTTCAAAGTTGTCACCTTCCATTGAAGATCATTGGAAGACTTCTACAAGTTGCAAATGAAGGCTTCGAATCTAGAAATTAATTGGAAAGGACAAAGCAGACATTGAGGAGCAGATTCAAACTTTGAAGTTTCAAAAAACCCTAACTAGACTAATACACCAGTTCTGGCATATGGGTCCTAGTATAGGTCATTTTCTAGATTTTTGTAGTTTTAGACACCTTTTTGCCAAATTTTAGTTTATGCCTAGAAACCCTAATCTGGGACTAAATCGCCCAGACTGGCATATGAGTCCCAACTGGTTTTAAAATTAGTGTTTTCAGCATTTTAGGCCTTCATCCAGTCTTTTTCAAGTTTCTAGGTGCACACCTTTCATCTCTCAGCTTTTTGTTTTGATTTACATGTATTTTTAGATCATTTAGTGAAGTATTGCATCATATTAGGGTTAAGCATTGGATCCTTCATTTCATTTATCTTTCCAAGCCCTAGCTTGGTGTTGAACCCCTCATTAGTTTATAATCAAGCCCTAGGACGACCCTATTGCAAGATCTCTTTCTCCTTTGCATACTTGAGATTGAGATCTCCAGGGTTTCCCTTCAATGAAATGATTGGGAGATGTGTTTTCTTTATGTTCTAAACCATAAGGAAGCAAATCCATTTTCAAATATTTCAATAGGCCTTTAACACCATTCCTCAACAGTAGTTCCAAAATGTTTGGACTAAACTATGAATGGGTTTTGGGAATCAACTATCCTTGTAAATCTATCCAATTGGTAAATGTATTTCTAGATCAATCCTCAGGAATTTTTTGGTAGCTTCCTCAATTTATTCCTTAAACGTAAATCTAGGAATTGTAAACTTGTGAAAGGTGTTGTGACAGTTTACATAAGGGCTGAAACTAGTGAATTAAGTGGCCCAAATGAATGCATATAGAAATTAAATCAAGACACACTTCTCAATCTGTAAATTTAATCAAATCTTATTTTTAATCATTAGCTTCCTATTTCAAATCAACACACACACACTTTTGAATTCTAATTTAAATTCTTAAGATCAATGTTTTAGAGTTTCACAATGCTTTTGAACATTAATGTTAAGAATAGAAAGGATGTATTACTAAAATTGCACTAAAATAACTCAAGCGATAGGAGCTGTAGTAACCAAGTGATAGGATCCATGGTGTCCTAGTGACAAGATCTAGTGAAGCTATGCAAATGATTTCAGTGTTCTAAAAATATAGTGTACTTTACAAATTCATATATATGCATTGTACCTACAATCTATGCACATGCCATACATTAACAATCTTTTCAAAAGAAAAATTACTCCACACTGAACAAATAAGATCACGTTGAACTTAGCAATTTAACAATATGCATACCAAATTACTCAACTTAGGGTATGTGCAGGATCATCATGGAAAAAACAACCCCTTAAGTGGCAAAAAAATCAGAAAAATCAAAGTTAGGAAACTTGACATAAAATTTTGAATAAGTTATCTATATTATTTCAAAAAAATGTAAGAATAGAATCTATAGAAAATTGAATGTAGTTTCTAAACTACTAGGTTTTTTTTTAAATCTATTTGGTGAAAATTTCAAATTTCAATGCAGAGTACTTAAATTTTAGGGAAAAATAAGAAGTAGGTGTCTGTCTGACCACCCTAACCACAATAAAATGATAATATCTTTTTATAATATTTTAGATATAAGTAGAGGACTCATGTCCCGATGTGATGCATATGTTTTTATAATTTTTTTCCAAGTAAATAATTAATTATAAATTTTTTATTACAACTTTTAAAAAATATAAAAACCGTATGTTTGACCACCTTAACTTGGTCAAGACTTTATGAAATTCAAAAAAAATAAAAATCCTATAGTATGTGAAGCATAGAATGTGACACATGTTTTGGATCTTCAAAAAATGTGATACCATTTGAAAGATATAGATGTATTTCAATCAGCCTATCAATCAGGATTTTAGTCATAATTCAAATAGAAAATGAATAATAATTATTTATTAAATTAAAAGTAATGCATAATTTATATTGGTGGAAATCTAAGAATCTCCTTTAAAAACCCTTTTCATTTCATCAACTTTGGGTTAAAAAAAAGTTGTCAACCACATACCCTACACATACCCATCATATCGCCACTTTTTGGCCCATCATGATCCTACACACACCCCTTAATTGAATCAATAAAAAACATATGAAATCACTGAACCAACATAAATCATACCTCACACACAAAAACAGAAAGATGAATCCAAACGTTGGTTAAGGATTGGGCCCTTTCTCCCAACCAACCGAATGGAGGAATACATTTACATAGTATGCAGATTCAGCATTAATAACTTAATAGTCTTATGATTATATTAAATTCAACTTCAAGATTGCTTTCATACTCAATATATATATATATATATATATAACTACAAAATAGAATATTAAAAATATATATATCCACAATTTGTAAGTTTATGACCAAAAATATTTGATCAGTTTGGAAAATAGTGAGGTGGCCTCCGGCCTACTATTTTCTAAAATCCAAAACTAATTACAAAACTTGATTACCAAACCATTTACTAAATAGGTGCTAGAAGACAAAAACTAAATAGAAACCAAAAGATAATGAAATCTTCTAGGTAATCTTCACCACTCATCCCTTCAACCTCAAAAACCATTGTTTTACATAACCACAAAAATTAGTACTCATAATCAGTTAATTTCTAAGTATTTTGTATCCTTCATTCCATATTAATAAACTTCAATTCCTTACAACTGGGTGATCCCATAATAGTGGTTTAGAATTTTTGGCCAAATTGGACACTGAAATTATTATTTTTAACTAAATCTTCACATTCGGGCACCTATAGCGGCTAAACTATGAGGAATTTGAAGATGGTGCAAACTAGAGTCTCATCAAATTTTGTTTGTAGATTCTAAAAATATTTTTTTCAAAATTTTTGGAATCAAATTGCACTTCTTTTTCCATCTCCCACGAAAATTGATCTTTTTTCAGAAAACAACATTTTTAAAAAGTGGCCATAACTTTTTTCCAAGAAAGATAAAATTCTAATTCTTTCAAATTTAGATTTGTAACTCTGATATCTAGTGCTTCCACTTGGTTAGATAGTTTTTATTGAATATTTTCTCCTTAATCAAGTTTCAAAGTCAAACAAATTACAATCGTGACACATAACGCATAACTTTTTTTGTATATGTCAAAATTTAATTTTTTTGTTGGACCAAGGACTTCAATATCTGGTGCACTCATATTTTTCAAAAAATTGATAATCTTCTATTTTTCCACATGTGAAGAACAAAGAAATTCATTTTCGATGAAAAACCTATGTTTAATAAAACTTTAAAAAAAATACATAACAAAACCAAAACATATTAAAATTATATTCATTGGATAGCTTGTTGAGGAATACCATAATCATTTGAAATAAATTTTAAATGAATTCATTTGATCCCCCAAAAGCTAAATCAAAAGTGATTTTTTATCAGCATTTTGATAGGTGTAAAGGAGACACATTTATAGGTATGGTTTAAAACTAGCGAGGTTCTATCTAAGGGGGTTTGATCTAAGGTGATTTGATCAAACCCTCTTCAATTGGAATCCTTAAAATGGAACTTTTTAAGGCTTAAATCATTATATTTTCTAAAAATATGTGATTTCAGCTAAAATTCGTTCCTCTCAGGAATTGTAAACCACTATTGTGACAGCACCCAACTATTATGGAAATTTAGGAGGAAAGAGTCCAAAAGGTATGTTATGATGGACACAAAACTAGGTAAATCCATGCTAAAATTAATGACTGACATTTAACCCATCAATAATTATGTTTTGTGGATTTGAGGAAGTGTTTGAAGATGTTAGATGTGGTTGCACTCCAAGTTTCAAGTGGTTTGGTGGTCCACATGTCAAGTTGTGAATGAACAGTTGGTTCATTCAATTGTTGCTTCACCAATTTTGTTGTTCGATGTCAACCTTAGGGTTTTGTGGTCATGTGGTATTAAATTATGTATGGAGTGCATTCATAGGACTGATTATAGGTCATGTCAACTTATTTTTGTGAAGAACATGTTTCATTTTCCTTCACAAGGGATGTGTGATGGAGTTTTGAGCTAACAAGTTATGGGGCTATATGTTTCATCTAATTAGGCTGACCTAATTGATGATACAAGTTTTTGTAGAATATATGCATATATATAGGACAATTCAATGTTGGTAAGAGGATTGTATGGATGATGTGTGAGATGACTGTGTGAAAGGTGTTAGTGGTGAAGAATGGAGTGTGTAAAGTTAGTTTTTATTAGCCTAATTAAAATTGTGCCTTCAGTATATTATAGATACATTGTAAGTAGTTCAAAATTTTGTAGTGAGCCATTATTATATCTTTTTGTAATTCTGGAAGAAGTGATCTTCTTGGGTAGTGAGTCGTTGGTAGTCATCCTTTCATTCTGAATAGTGAGTCCTCCAAATTTGTAATCCATTGTAACCAATTATGCTATATTGTAAGGTAATCCTCACCATGGTTTTTCCCTTCCAAGGGTTTTCCACATAAATTTGGTGTTCTTGTGTTTAATATTGTGTTGCATGATTTAATTATTTCTTTCCATTTCTACAAGTTTAATGAGGTTCTTTGAATGCACTTTTAAGTTAATGAGTTTCAAGGAATATTGATTCACCCCCCCTTTAGTATTTTGAGTGTTTAATGGTTGGTATCAGAGCAAGTTTCCTTCAATTGGCTTAACTGTTGAGGTAGATCTTGGAGGTTGAACACATGGAAACTAGGAGGTATCCTATCCCTCCAGAATAAATTCTGATGGAAGGGTTTATTGAAGAATACTATGAAGTTGATATGGAAGGAGAACTTTAATCTAAAAAAGCAGAATGTAAGAATAGAGATAGATGAAACAAAATATTAAGGAAGTAGATGAGTGCATCGAGAAGTTGAGAAATCAGCTCTAGAAAGTCAAAAAATGAGAGGCTTAAGCAATTAAATGAGACAATCACTAATCTAAAAGTGCGGGTTTAAGAAGGAAAAATAGTTGAAAACTGCTTGAATCCCAAATTGAAAGAAAAGTCTCCAAAATCCTCAAAGCTTGAAGAAGAAGTTATGTCTCTAAGGAAAGATTTGGAGAAAGAAAAAATTCAAGAAGACAAATGCAAGAAGAGCTCCACCTTGCTTGATGATATGCTTGCTAATCAAAAAGATTCTAAGGATAAAGAAGGATTAGGATTTGAAAAGGAGAATGCTAAAAGGAAAATTAGACTCCAAACAATGCTAAAAAGAAGAACAATGAACAAAGGAAGATCAAAGATAAGAAGAGAAATATCAAACATGTCTAGAACCAAAAGAAATATGTCAAGAGACCTCCTATTAGACAACTAGCTACACAAAGTTATTCATCTTTTAATGGTCACCGTTACTCTTTCAATAAATTTGGAAATAGAGTTGTAGAGTGTAGAAGCAGGATGAGTTAGAATTTTCAATCATTTTCTAGTCAATTCTTTGCATACAATAGATTTGGTCATAAGGCTAGTGAATACAAAATTTAGATGATGAATGGTTACAATAATGGTATGATGTTCCAATCATTCCTTGGTTATTGTTACACATGTAATGGGTTTGGGCATAAGGATTTTGAATGCAGATCTAAAATGGAAAGAAGTAATTTTTCTCTACAACAAGGTGTCACATGCTATAAATGCAATAAATCTAGACACATAGCTAAGTTCTACAAAAGAAAGAATGTGGAACCTTTTATTCCACAAAAGAAGATTGATCTGCTTGAGATAAAGAAGGAGATGAAAAAGATCTAGACTTGAAAATGGAAGAGAATGATGAAAAGGCTAAATCTATGCCAAATTTTTGTGTAGATGTTTCCTTCAAAAACTCGATAGAGAGCATTCCACCTTAGGGGTAGTTTTAACATAAAACTTTCCAGTCCCCTGCCAAAGATGCGATGTTAATGTTTTTAGCATACGTGTGCATTTGTAGGTTGATATTCTTGATTTTTTGGTGAAACCTCTAGTGAGAAATCTCTCAATGTAGAGATTTGTGAAAGGAATGGAAATACCTATTATAACACAATGAGGGCTTGACAACTTTTGACCTAATTTTCTTTATTACATTTATTGTGCATTTTAAGTCACTGGAAAGGTGTTTATATTAATTTTTACACATTCAAAATTCATTTATGTTTGAGCATTTGAAGAGGAAAGCAGAGCAAAATCATATCTTACAAACCCTAGTTCAGTAAAGTTCAAAATGTTTACTCCATAAGTTATTCATGTGCATGAAAGGCTAAGACCTAAGTTTAAGAAGCATCTATATAAGTTTATGGAAATATACAATGAAGGTGTATTTTCTAGGGTTCCTATTGGTGCGATGCACATAGAGGATGTGTGAATATACATTCTTTTGAAGATGGATTAATATGATCATTTGAAGTTGGTAGAATTTAGCGAAAAGGAGTTGACTGGAGATGATTTTGAGTTGAAACTAGAATATGCTAGGTTGACAGAGAAGAAGTTCGATGTGTGGGTAGATTTTCCCTATTTCAGTCTTGAAGATGAGTGGGTGAAGAATGTCTTGAGAATAATTCATGAAAAATTCATGTGGTTGGACATGTTGCATATGATAAATAAAGATGCAATTAGGGTTGTCACCAGTTTAAGCTCCACTAGACCAGTCTTGACATTAAAGGCCTGGTAAAGAATGATGTGGTGATGAAGCTTACTAGAGCCAAGTTTGATAAGTGTGCCCTAACTATGGATGAAATTGAAGATCCAATAGCTAAATATGCTTCAATGATGATTGGATAAAAATATTTTACACAAACAGAGAGAATTTTGTCTCTGACACTTGAATACACACAACCCATCAGATTGTGAAAGAAGGCAAAGGCTTTGATCTTTATGAGATTTTGAGATTATAGTTGATGGAGAACTTACAAAAGAAAAAGGAGTCAAGATACCCCTTCCGATATGATACTCTAGTTATTTTCTTAATGTATTTCTCAATGAGTTGCCTAGAGTAAATAATGTTACATGGAAAGATGATATTCCTATAGCTATTCAAATTAGAGATCATTTAAGGAGATTTGTAGATTTTGAGTCCCACAAGACAATGTTGTGGGGGTTTTCAAAACACTTCAATCCTGGATGCAAGAAAGAATAAGAATTCCAAGTTCAATTATAGAAAAATATAAGAATGGAATGACATTTATGGTTAGCAAAGATTGCTACTACATGGAAGTAGTTGAACCCATAACTATTTGGGTTCTGAAGATGGGATATAAGGTAGTTGAATTAGAACTCGTTGGCCTTACAAAAATTTTGTTGAGCAATCATATAGATAGATCTATTGAAATTTTTGGCAATTGTGAGGAAAAAAGAATTCAAGTGAACTTAGAAGAGGACATTGCAGAAAATGTTGAAAGGATGAAGGTTGATATGGAAAGGGAGTTTGGTGCCCCCTTGGACCCTGCAGAGAAATCTAAAGGAACATCTGCTCCTCCACAGACTCCATAAAGATCAAGAAGGTTAAGTAGGACCCTAGTTTCCATGCATACTATTACAAAGCCTTCTGGAACAAAGCCCATAGGTGGTTCTATGCAGAAATATGCATCTAGAACCTTTGTAAAATAGAAATCTCCCAAGAGAAGAAGGAGAAAAAAATCAATGTAAGAGAAAACTATATCAGTTGTGAAGAACAAGAAGAATAAGAAGAAGAGGAAGTTTAAGAAAATCAATTGGACCAGAAAAAGGAAGTCCCAAGTCTCTCAGGAAGAGACCACTACAAAAAGAAAGAAAATTGATGTGGTGGATACCAAAAGTGAAGAGGAAATAGAAAAGGAAAAGGAAGCTTTCATTTTTCAAAGAAGAGAAAAGAGTTCTAGGCCAGGAGAAGAAGAAGGATCATCTAAAGACAAGGCAAAAGGAAAGGGAATAGGGAAGAAACCTAAGAATATCCGTTTCGTCCATGAGCATAGTCCCATGAAACTTGATGCATTATTCAGTGGTATAGCAGAGTTTGGTATCCTAAATCAAAATGTTAAAATGTATCCAAATGTAAATGATGCAGATAAGGTAACAATTGAAGAGGCCATTGTAAAATATATGGTGACATTTAATACTATCTTGGGTGAGATAGAGGATCATTTTTTGGATGATCTAAAAGCTTATTTGAATGGAAGAAGAAAAGAGACTATTGCAGAGGATACAAAGATGAAAACCCTTACCTTGGAGAAGATTGGTTCCTTGTTGACTCATGAGGAAAGAGTTAAGTTGTCTCAGTTGTATAGCAAAATATTTAGGAGAAAACAAAGAGTAAGTACTCTTATGAGTAGAGATAAGGATGATTTAGAGAAGTTAAAGAAAGAGACACTATGGATAGTTGGAACACTTGTTAAATAATTTGGAGCCTCTCTAGTTGATGAAGATCAAATACAACAAGACACATTCCTCTCAAAAATAATTAAGCTATACAATGAACAATATGAGCATGAGCTAGAATTTCTAAAAAACAACATCCCTCTAGATGTGGAGATGACTAATGAGCAGAACAAAGGAGATGAGTAAAGTTCCTTCCAAAGAAGACTAAAGTACAAAAATAAGAAACTTTACCTCCTCCAAAAGTTGAGAAAAATGTAAAAGAGACTGTCAGCAGCGGTGACAAGGAGAAGAGAGATAAAAATGAAGAAGACAGAACTAAAATGGGTGGTAAATCCTCTACACCCTTCAGAGATTCACTTAAAGATATGCTAGATATACAATTGTAGTTTCAACCAGTGGTGTCTACACAACTATTGTAGATTCCTATGCAACAAGTTCAAGTGGACCTAGATAATATGTCTCCCCTCCACAAGTTGCATATTGGTGATGTATTTCATGCCTCCATAAGAAAGGAGATTCTTCAAACTTACCAAAAGGGAGCATAAATAGTTAATGAAGTTGTTAATTTTTTGCAAGAAGGCCTTCCTAGAGTATATATTGATACTTCTTTGTCAGGTATTCAACAACTGAAGTTATAATTAGATTCTTTCAAGGAGTATTCTATTGGTTTGGAGAGAGGATAGAGAAGGAAGTGGCAAAGAAGTTGAATGATAAGAGGCTAGCTAATGCCTTAGATAAGTGTTCCAATGCATATACCAAGTTACAGGGCAACTTGAAGGGAGTTCAAAAGTGTTTGGAGGAAGCAAAACAATTTTTTCAATTCTATTTAAAGTGGCAATTGTCTACAAATAACATAAAGTATTATACATGAACTCAATTGAGTCTCAAATTTCTTAGGCCTCAAGTGCATATGATCTAGTGAATGATGGAGATGGAGCAACAAGAGTCATTATTAAAAATATACACAGTTAATTCTTCTTACTGTAGGAATAAAAAGAGAAGATCATAATGCATTATAGTCAGCTTTGATAAATGGTAAGTGTAAGGCTTACATCCTTGATTGGAGTTATGGCCAATGTAGAGAAGGTTGTACATAAGCCATACGTGCCTAGCTCTTTAGAAGAAGGAGAAGAGCTCCATGTACAATTTGAGAATTGGTGCTACATGATTTCCTTCTCCAAGAATGATTGGGAGGCACACCTTGCAAAATTAAAGGCATCATATCAGGGTATATTACCCTCATCTAGCTAAGGTATACATTTTTGAATTGCATAGTCAATTTTTCTTCTTAATATATATATATATATATATATATATATATATATATATATATATATATATATATATATATATGCAGAATTAGTAGATGGTGTTGGAGTACATTATTTTCTGTTTGGTAATGGATAACATAGAAAGGGGGAGTGAAGTAGAAAGGGAGATCTATTCTCATGGAGATAATACGTAAAGGGGGAGTGATGCAGAGAGCCCTTTGCCCTTGATGTCAAAGGGGGAGTGTTTTGGAGAATCATGTTTCTTTCAATGACAAAGGGGGAAATTGTTGGAAACATGAGCATGATGATATATGGTGTTGTCACTAATGGAAACCCATTACTAGAAGTGATGGTGCAATAGTATCTATCTATTCTAGAGAAGACCAAGTATGTTTTTTTGAAATTGGCTAAGTCCCAGTGTATTTTTAGTATAACAAAGGAATAGTTTTCTAGTCTGCATTTCTCCACATTGCAAAATATTGTCATGCAATTTTGAGGTAATAATGGTGAAACATAGATTTTCGGAACCCAAATGCTGGCTCTAGCACTTCTAAGGTTTAGAGATTTAGGTTCCAAAATGCTTATGTAACATTCAAATCAAGATGTGTGCAATTATGATGTGATGTAGATGGTCTTAACTAAATGAAATTAAATAATTTGAATGATTGAAAATGAATGCAAAAGTGTAATTATAACTATGTTTGAAAACACATTGTGTATTGCTAAAATGAACTAAATGAATGAAATATGCAGAACAGAAAGAGATGGATAAAAAAAGAGTGCACTTGGGAAAAATGTATTGAATCTAGAATATTTGGAATGCTGATTAATGATGTTTCTTAAGCCAAATAGGACTCATTCGCCATCTAGGGTGAATTAGTCCCTGTTCGGGTGAAAACTTTCAGAAACAGGATTTTGATGACTGAGAACTAATTTATGAGAAAAACAAATTGTCAGGCCCATAGATGTGACTAATTCTCAATGCTTGGTGAATCAGTCCTCCTTTAGGGATCTAAAAATTCAAAGGTTGATTATGTAGCTTTAGATTTGCAAATCCACCTTCTATAGGTGTTTGCTTCAGATTCTGCTGGAATCAGGTCTAAAAATGACTTTTTCTTGATGATTTGACTTGAATGAAGAGAAGAATACTTGAATGAATTTCAAATACAATATTCAATAATTCTCAAGCTTCCAAAGGACCTAAATCTGCAAACACACAAGAAGAAGAGAAGAAATGTTGTTTGTTAAGGCATGGGGATTTGCCTTGGTCAAACCCCGTTTAGGTAATTAAACCAAATTGATGAAACAAGTTAATGAAACATGCAACAATGGAATAAATTACCTTGCAATGATGATTGATCTTGGATGTCTGCAGCAATACATGTAAAATTTTCCCTTGAATTCTTTAGAATGCTAACTTGAAGACTTCTAATGGAGAAACCTTAAGTTACTTAATTGACTTGAGATAGAAAATAAATAATGAATGAATGTGTGGGAATGTAAGAATGATTGATTGATCAATAAATGAGGGTAAGAATACTTATTTATAGACAAGTGTGTCTTAGTACCCGATAATACTACATCACAGGTCGACATGAACTAAAAATAAACTTTAAATTTCACTTTTTCCTGCTCAAGGGTCAAAATGGGGGCCAGATAGGACTAATTTGCCACACATGGTGAATGGGTCCAACTTGGATGGGGCTGATTCACCATGCATGGTGAATGGGTCCCACAGGGGCCATTCTGACACCTAAGAAGCCAAGGAATCAGGAAATAACATTTAAATTTCCATCTTGTTGAGTATTTGATCAATTAAAGCCTCGGGATGCACAATATGGATTAAAATGCAATTATTAGTGATTATGTAAATGTCAAATAGGGCTTGGGACACATAAATCAATGTGAAAGTGTGATTAAATACACTTTACAACAAATAAATTAGGTCCACATAGCCTAGAAAGGCACAAAAATCAATGTGAATGTGCAAGACACATTACAACACTAAATTAACATTAAGTTTATTTTAAGAACCTTCTAGATTGATGTGATAATATTTTATAATGTTGAATTAAGGAGAAATAGGTTCATTACATCTAGAAAAGCATGAAAGTCCCTTACAAGACTTTGCAACACCTTTACAAGATGTCGTTAAAAGAATGTTATTTGATTTGCAAGGGTCCAAGACCTAGTGTGGACACATAAAACGCCTCACAACACTATATTAAGGCCTCATTAAGTCTGTTTATTCCCCTGTCAAGCAAAGGGTCCATTTTTCTATGACACATTTAGCCCCCAGTTTAGTGAGAGGATGAACTTACTTCAAACTCACACTAAAGTAGACATTCAAGAGAGACCCACATGTACACCAAGCCTCCAAGATACAAAATAATGCAAAGGAAAGATAAAAAGAAAGATAAGATGAAAAAGGTGTACTCACTCTGGGGCATGAGAAAACCCAAAAAGAAAATATGAGAAACATACGCTAGTTGGTATGCACTCACAAAACACATAAGTGGCTATGGGGAAAATTCATGCCGCTAGTTGGGCTTCCCGCTCAACATGTTAAAGTTATACTGCTTGATAACTTTAACAAGGTGCCACAACGCAAAAGGAAATGTAAATGTTAATCTTTAAACAATACGGCACTATAGGCATGCAAGTTATGTTATGCAAGGTGGCCAAGAACTCCAAAAATGTAGAATACAAAAATGTAATGTAAAAGATTGTTCAAAGGAGTCTTGTTTAGTTTATGCAAGGTCAGTCACTTAGGGAACATTATGTCTAATGTCTCCAAGAGAGGACCAATCAAATAATAGTATATTCACAACTTAGGGGATGCAGCGCGTCGCATCAAGTCACCAAGAGGAATGTAATATGGTGAGATACATCACACTTATGAAGGACATCACACCCAATGTCATCCACAAAGTGACAAACACATCACGTAAATGACAAGGCTACACTAAGAAGAATGAATGCACAATGAAATAATGGTAATGTATGCCCCCCACTTTAAAGGAATTGCTACACATCATTCTATGAGAAATTACTTTAAAGTAGAGAAGAAAAGAAAATGTAAAAAGGAAAAACAAGAAATGAGAGCCAACTTGTAAAGATCTATGCCAAGTCATATGTTTCAAAGGTAGGTTGTGTCATGTCAAGGAAAATGAAAATAAAAGGAAGGTTGTATGTCACATGTGAGTCAAACTTAAGACATGTTGTTCACATCTCAAGCTTGCTCTTATATGTTCATGAAAGGTTAACAAGTAGTCGAAAGAGACAACGACAAGTGACATACAAGGGATAAGGCTATCTAACCCTTTTCCCCTCGCTTAGTGTAGGAAAAAGGTGAGACTGGAATGGATAACGGTATGCTGCCCCTTGTAATGGGTGCAAGACATGCAATAGTGAGAATGTGATTATCCTACAACTATTACACGGCAGAGAGCAGCAATTAATGTTATTGATATGAATAAGAAAAGTTGTTGGAAGAAGCTTGTGTGATAATATTGATTTTGTGTGAAGGCTTGTTGATCTCGATTAAACAACAATAACCAAGACCATGAGTTGTTTATTGTGTGTTAAGCTATATAGGGTTGTGGATACCTTGTTCTTGAGCACCACAACCTTTTCCATTATACCCTAATTGTTTCATGAAGTCATACCCTTTTCCATAAATCTTTTTCAGCATTTTGGAATTAGGTGGTTGTTCATTATTGTGTTTATCAAGGGTTGTGGTAGAGTTGGTCGCATTGTCTAAAGTGATTGAGGTGGATGCTTGTGAAAGGTTATCTGAATTTTGCGTTGACATGATGGTTGGTTGTTCTTGTGTGTCACCTTTCTTTTGTGTGAGTATGTATTCGCCCATAAATGAGGGTGTGAATTCTAAGGATCCCCAATCATCACCAAAGAATTTAGATGTTCATTCCTCATTGTTATGTTCAATTTCAAGAGGATCAATGTTGGATGTGGGAATCAATGTGTTTAGAGGTCTTATAGTTCCTTGTTCAAGATGCAAGCAACTTTCAGGCTAGGGATCAACTTCAAGGTGATAAATTTTATTGTTATAGACATATTTCATTAGACAATGAAGGGTTGAAGGAACTTCATTCATCTAGTGAATCCATGGTCTTCCTAGAAGAAGGTTGTACAAGAGTTCATAAGGCATGACATGAATAGGATTTTGCAAAGTAACCACCCCAACCGTAATTGGAAAAGTGATTATGTTGATGTTGAACCAAGCGGTTGCTTTGTTGTATTATCAAATCCTCAAATAGGGGTGGAATCAGGTATTATTTGTGACCTATCAATTTCTAAGTGATCAAGGAGACTCACACCACACACGCATTAAGGGCGAAACCATTGTTGATAAGAGTTATTTTTATGCCTGTCCATTTGTATTGAAAAATGATCATGAAATCATCACTTTGTTTTCGCAACTCCAAAGAAGGGAGCTCATGTTGGTGAAAATTAATGTCAAGACTAGTGTAATTCAGTTTGTGAATTAAAGCTGCCACATCATTCGGAGTTGTATAATGAGGAGCTATAAGTTGTTGTAAGGCTGTTTCAAGAATAGTGTTGTAAGTTGGTGAGGTTTGAAGTAAATCCCAAAGGGAAATTTTTGCAAGAGTATTCTTTAATTTTTCAAGAAGATCATACTCCTTTGTGGGTGGGAGGTAATGGGGAGCACTAGGTGGATTTGATTTAAAGGTAAAGGAGTTGAGTTTGGTTGTGGCAGTTTTGGATTATTTCGAGTGTTATATGTATGAGCAATAGTATCATCACTAGATTATTGTGATTTATTAGAGGGATGAAGGGGATGCGAAGGTCGGTAAATGGTAAGTTTAGGTTTATTGGAAGGATGAAGCAGATGCGAAGGTGGTTAAAGGGTAAGTGTAGGTTTATTGGAAGGATGAAGCAGATGCAAAGGTGGGTAAAGAATAATTTTGGCTTTGGGTGAAGGTTTATGTGAATGAGGATAAAGGGTGAGTTGAGGTTGAACATTGTTAACATCCCTTATCAAGTGAGAGTTTTCATTTTCTTTGAAGGGGATAATGTCCTCATTAGAAGGAGAGTGGGTAGGAGAACAACAAAGCACATGTTCAGGACAAGTAAGGTTTAGTTCATCCAAAATAACTTCATCACAACTAAGGGGAGGAATAATGGTTGAATGTGTTTGATTATTGATAGTGGGGAGAGTAGGGGAAGGTTGTATTTGATCGGTGGTTGTTTGTAAGGCCTCCTTCTCTTGTTCCATAATGTCTACCATACTAGGAGAGCTTGTAATATGTTCATCGAAGGTTGAAATTTGCAAAGTAGCTTCATCACAAGTATAAGGAGGATTAATGAAGGATTTGGTTTGCTAAATAAACTTTTCTGTAGGTAAAAGGGGACAACTAAGATTCTCATGTTTCTCATTAGTGATGTTTTCTAACAAAGTATCTTCATCACAACTAGGAGAGATACTAGGAGAAGGACAAATGTGATTATCATGATTGTTTATGACTTCATTGCTTTGTTCCCTAATATCTTCCAAAATAGGGGAGGTAGGGGAAGGATCATAAGAAAGGTTCTCATTGTGTGTTGCTATTCTATCTTTCCAAGGGGAATGAGGAGAAGGACAAACAAGATCTTCATGATGCTCAACAAGTATATATTCATTCTTCAAGATACCTTCATCACTAAAAGGAGAGATATCAAGGGAAGAAAAATTATGATAATCATTGTTATTTATGTTTGTATGTGCTTCTATCACACCATCCACACAAATAGGAAAGAGAGAAAAGGATGTAAGTTCACTTTCTTGTGCATGTTTATGAACTAACTTTTTCTTTGTAAAATTGGATAAGATTGAAACTAACATTGTAAAAGAACAATCAAAATGCAATGCAAAAATCTAAAAGGAAATGCAATTTTTAGATGACAATTAACTGATTATAACATGTGACACTACGAGAATGCAAATGTAAAATGTAAACCACGCATGAAATGAGCTAATTAAGGATAAATTTTATGAAATGCATCCTACAAAAATGCAACTAACTATTATATATAGGTGAAGGCACCAATCAGAAGCCTAAAAACTAATTTCTAAATTTTGCAAAGTGTTGTTTCAAGGATCAGAAGGGACTGATTCGCCCAAGGTTGCATATGAGTCCCAGTATGGACCTCTTTCAAAAATTTCAAAAAATTTAGATTGATTTTTATGAATTCTGAGAGCCAATGCACAGACCCAAATGAAAAATGTAGAATTTCAATAAATTTAAATGAATTTATATGCAACAAATGCAACCTAAATGCACTTTTTATGAATGCAAGTTTTAAAACCTAGCATGCAAGTGAATCATGCAAATCCTAATGCAAGCTAGATCTATAATGAAAGACACCAAATCAAAAAATAGAATTATTCAAAACATTAGGTTCACCAAAATGAAACATAGTTTTTGGGAACCCAAATGTTGGCTCTAGAACTTCTAAGGTTTTTCACCTAAAAGGAGAGAGATTTAGGTTCCAAAATTCTTATGTAACATTCAAATTAGGATGTGTCCAATTGTGATGTAATGTAAATGGTCTTTAATAAATGCAATTAACTAATATGAATGATTGAAAATGAATGCAAAAGTGTAATTATAACTATGTTTGAAAACACATTGTGCATTGCTAAAATGAGCTAAATGAATGAAATATGCAGAACAAAAAGAGATGGATAAAAAAAAAGTGCACCTAGGAAAAATGTGATGAATCTAGAATATTTGGAATGCTGATTGATGATGTTTCTTAAGCCAAACATGACTCATTCACCATTTAGTGTGAATCAGTCCCTATTCGGGTGAAAACTTCCAGAAACAAGATTCTGATGACTGAGAACTGATTTATGAGAAAAACACTTTGTCAGGCCCATAGATGGGACTAATTCACCATTCTTGGTGAATCAGTCCTCCTTCAGGGATCTAAAAAGTCAAAGGTTGATTATGTAGCTTTAGATCTGTAAATTCACCTTCTACAGGTTTCTGCTTCAGATTATGCCACAATCGGGTTTGAAAATGACTTTTTCTTGATGATTTGACTTTGAATGAAGAGAAGACTTGAATGAATTTTAAATGCAATCTTCAATGATTCTCAAGCTTCCAAAGGACCTAAATCTACAAACACATAAGAAGAAGAGAAGAAATGTTGATTGTTAAGGCATGGGGGTTTGCCATGTTCAAACCCCTTTTAGGTAATTAGACCAAATTGATGAAACAAGTGAATGAAACATGCAACAATGGAATAAAGTACCTTTCAATGATGATTGATCTTGGATGTCTACAACAATACATGTAAAATCTACCCTTGAATGCTTTAGAATGCTAACTTGAAGACTTCTAATGGAGAAACCCTAAGTTACTTGACTTGAGATAGAAAATAAATGATGAATGAATGTGTGGGAATGTAAGAATGATTGATTAATCGATAAATGAGGGTAATAATATTTATTTATAGACAAGTTTGCCTTAGTACCTAATAATACTACATCACATTCTGACATGAAATGAAAATAAACTTTAAATTTCACTTTTGCCTGCTCAAGGGTCAAAATGGGGGCCAGATGGGACTCGAATGGGTCCCACCTAGATGGGACTGATTTGACATGCATGGCGAATAGGTCACACAGGGGCCTTTCTGACACCTAAGAAGCCAAGGAATCAGGGAATAAGGTTTAAATTTCCATCTTGTTGAGTATTTGATCAATTAAAGCCTCGAGATGCACAATATGGATTAATATGGGATTAATAGTGATGATGTAAATGTCAAATAGGGCTTGGGACACATAAATCAATGTGAAAGTGTGATTAAATACACTTTACAACACTAAAATTAGGTCCACATAGCCTAGAAGGGCACAAAAGTCAATGTGAATGTGCAAGACACATTACAACACTAAATTAACATTAAGTTTATTTTAAGAACCTTCTAGATTGATGTGATAATATTTTATAATGTTGAATTAAGAAGAAATAGGTTCATTAGATCTAGAAAAGCATGAAATTCCCTTACAAGACATTGCAACACCTTTACAAGATGTTGTTAAAAGCATGTTATTTGATTTGCAAGGGTCCAAGACCTAGTGTGGACACATAAAATACCTCACAACACTAGATTAAGGCCTCATTAAGTCTTTTTAATCCCCTGTCAAGTAGAGGGTCCATTTTTCTACGACACATAAAATGCCTCACAACACTAGATTAAGGCCTCATTAAGTCTGTTTAATCCCCTGTTAAGCAGAGGGTCCAAGTTTCAAGTGGCTTGGTGGTCTGTATGTGAAGTTGTGAATGAAAAATTGGTTCAGTTGTTTCTTCACTAGTTTAATTTTTGTGGTGTTGGCCTTAGGGTTTTGGGGTCATGCACTATTAAATTGTGTATGAAGCATATTCATAGGAGTGATTATAGGTCATTCTAACCTGTTTTGGTGAAGAACACATTTTGGTTTCCCTCACAAGGTATGTGTGATCGAGTTTTGAGCTAACAGTTTATGGGGCTACATGTTTCATCTAATTAGGCCAACCTAATTGATGATACAAGTGTTTGTAGAATATATGCATATATATAGAAGGACAATTCAGTGTTGGTAAGAGGATTGTGCAAATGATGTGTGAGATTATTATGTGAATGTGAAGTGAAAAATGTGTTAGTGGTGAAGAATGAAGTGTGTAAAGTCAAAATTTTGAGCCTAATTGGAATTGTACCTTCAACATAAATTGTAGATGCATTAATATAAGTAGTTCAAAATCTATTAGTGATTCATTCTTCTATCTTTTTGTAATTCTGGAAGAAGTGATCTTCCTAAGTTGCGAGCCATTGTTAGTGAGCCTTTCTTTCTAGATAGTGATTCCTCTGAATTTGTAATCTATTATAACCGGTTATGATATATTGTGAGCTAATCCTCACCATAGCTTTTTCCTTCCAAGGGTTTTCCACATAAATCTGGTTTTCTTGTCGTGAATGTTGTGGTGTAAGATTTAATTATTCCTTTCCATTTCTAAAAGTTTAATGAGATGCTTTGAATACACTTTTAAGTTAATGAATTTAAGGGAATACTGATTCACCCCCCTCTCAGTATTCTGGGTGTTCAACATTATAGTCTTGACACTTTTTGTTAGGCATCTATTCATTATGTAGACTGCATATGCTACAACCTTTTCCAAATACTTATTTGACAAATTCTTAGCCTTCAACATACTCCTAGCCATGTCCATAATTTTTTTATTATTTCTTTATGCCACACCATTTTGTTGTGGAGAGTACTTGGTAGTAAAATGCTTGTTTATTCCATAATCCTTGTGAGAAATTTAGAAATGTATTTGAGACATATTCACCACCTCTGTCAATTCTTAAAAAATTGAGTATAATATAAACTTTTCTTCTCAAATAAATATTTAAATTGATAAAAAAATCTCAAAAAAGTAATACTTATGCTTTAAGACATATACCCATTTCTTTCATGTGTAGTTATCAATGAACATAAAAAATTAAACACATACACCAATTAAAGGTGTTTGAATAGGTCCATACAAGTCAGAGTGAACTATCTCCAATGATGCCTTTTCTCTAATTGACTTGCCAAATGGGAATGACTCTCAATGTTAATTTTTGAAAATAAACCATCCACATACTCTATCTTCCTATTCTATCAATGACAAACCTTTTACCATGTTTTTCCTATGTAACAAATTTAGACCTCAAAAAATCAAGTGTCTGAATTGTAAATGCCAAAGCCAATTATCATGTTTTATTTTTTATTGAAAAACTACTTGTAATGTTATTTAATCCAAATCTTGAGTGATATTTTGTTGTAGTTGGTATGAGTTTTCGACAGTCCATGAAGATAAAATTTAGTTGATTGAAACTCATACACAGTTTAATTCTAAAGTTTTCTGCACGATATTTTGTTGTGTTAATTGTTGAATTTCTTGAGAAAATTCAACCCTTAAATCTTGTGTTGTCTTTAAGGTAAATTTTCTATTTTTGGTCATTTAAACTTTTTCTATTAGTTTATTTCTTGAGAAATTGTCTAATATTACACATTGTTTATTTTTGAAAGTTACTTTATCTCCTTTTTTAACAAGCCACCCAATTCTCATCAAGTTAAGCTTTAAACCAGGAAAAAGTAAATATCTAAAATAATATTTTCCTTCCCCTATTTAATTAGAATATTCACATTGTCTTTTCCCAGAACTAGCACTTTATTATCATTACCCAAAGTAACGTCTTATTTTAGGGTGTGTGCAAGAAGTTGAGTCCACTTTTTGGCTAAAAAGTGGAAGTGTTTTTCCTAATATTTAGAATTTTTCACATTTCACCTAAAAATTTGAAGCACTTAAATATTGATTCTTAAGAAAGTTAGTAATATGAAATATAGTACTCAGAGTCTACTTTCCAAATATATAATTTCTTTTAGTGCCCAAATGATATGAATTGATTTTCAATAAGCAGTCTAAAAACCTTTTTTTTAAAGTCACTTTTTCAGGATCATACCATGCATATGTACGTCAACCATATTTTGACCTAAATAAAATTATTTTTCTAAATACTTTTGGGAAAAGATTTGTAAGACACTGAATATTGTTGAGGATATTTTTTTCGTAATTATTTTTATACATTTTATTATTATTTTTTTATTTGTTATCATTGTTATTTTGAAATCCCCTCATGTACATCAAGCATAAGTAGACCTAAACTTATCATTTTTCAAAAAAAAAATCAAATTGAAAATAATTATTTGAAGATTGTTGAAATAATTTTTTTCCAAAAAATGGAAAAAATAAAAAGTTATTAAAAAATAAGAAAACCTATTATTTTAAGTTTATGGACTAGAGTTTCATAGAAAATTCTTTGAAAAATAAAAAAATAATCCAAATGTAAAAAATATTACATATTTGATATCTACACAGTCTCATCCATAATGTGTTTTAATTTCGTTAAAAAATTCTACAAAAATGTCTTTAGAGATATGTACAAAGTCACTCTTTTCTAGTAACATTGACATGACCTTCAAGTTGCAAGTCAAATTAGGTCCAAAGCTAAGGGTTAGCTCCCCAAGCCTTTTTTCCAACCCAAAACCCATAGCAGAAACTAGGCCAAAAATCAAAATTTTAAGAAACGGGATCTCATTCTATAAATAGGATCTTGTATCCTAAAGGGGTTCTCATTTAATTTTAAAAAAAACATTAACCATTAAGGATACAGGATCTCATTTTATAACAAGATACTGTAATGTCCCCATTTTTAGGTTCCCTTATAGTGTAATTGGCACTAACCTTGTGGATGTGTGTCAACATGATCAAAGGAGTTATTTGATGATTCCAATGAGCTTAGGAGGTCTAGATGAATCATATGCCACTTTATGGGGTGATTTCTAACTTCTGGTGTGGAGGGCATCTATTTATAGTAAGTCACCCGATTGGCTCTGTTTATCATTATTCTTCATCAAGATCACTCTAGTGCAAACCATTTTCGATTTCGATGCTTTCTGGCAGTTTTAATAAAATGAGTATATTAATGGCATTATTTTAATTATTTTACTAATGTTGCCAAATATTATTTAAAATGTTTTAAAAGAACCTTATTGTTATAGCTTGTCAAAACTGGGATGAAATGTTTTAAATCATTGATGTATTAAATGGGGACCTTATGTGTTAAATTATCATTATTTTAATAAAAAGGTATTTTTTGGAGCTAAAGGGGAGTTTAAATTAAAAAGTGAATTTTAAATAGAAGCTTCTAGAGAGTTTGGCAGGAAAAGTATAAAAGGAGGTTATGAGATCTCATTGGAATATGTTGATTATTTTAATTTCTTCTTATGTTACCCTTGTGATTCTATGTGATTGAACAGTGTTCATCTCAAACTTCTGTAGGTTGAAATCCTAATTGAAAAATATCATCCACGATGGTGAAAGATCCTCTCTAGTTGATTGTTGATAAATTCATTTAGAGTCTATGCTTTTACTTCATTTGCAAATTCCAAGGTTAATCGTTGGTGACTTCATTTAGAGGTTGCACTTGTATGTATCATCAAGCAGTGATTTAGAGTTTATTTTCAATTCCAGAGTTTTGGGTGTGTGATTTATAGTTTTCCTTTGAGTTTTAGAGGTAAATTTTTGGTGTGGAATCATCTCATTACTGGTTGTGGATTTTGATAACTTTTTTTTTTGTCCTTGGCTGGTCATGGTTATTTTGGAGGTATTCCCATACTCTTGAAGGGGTGATTTTTCTATTGGTGGTTTTTTTTAAATGGGATCCCATTTTTTAATTATTGGTGCGGGATCCCGCCACGAAATGGGATCCCATTCTGAATGTAGGCTCAGAATCCTAAAGAATAACAGGATCTCGTTTCTAAATAATGGGATCCCATTTTGTTTTGTCCTATTTCCATTTTTTCTTCTAAGTATGAAACTTCCACTAGAAGTGGACTCATCTTCTTGCATTTACCTATATTATTTGTCATGGTTATTAGTCCCATACTATAGGACCCCTTCAATAATGAGTTAGTCTTTTGGAAAGTAACCCATATTTGCATTACCCTCCCCAAAACAATCTTCATTTAGGTTTTTTTTGTTAATAATTTCACTATTGTAAGAGAAGGAGGACTTCTTTGGCATGTGCTCAAAATTAGGACTTTCGTCAACCATAGAAGTTGGAGAAAGGGAGTTCAATTGATTAACTCTAGGGATTTCTCTAGTGGTACAAAAAGTGTATACTTTTAGTATCATTGCCTTGACAGTTGGCATGATCTAGGTTCGAGGAGTTGGGTTTTCCATCACCGTACTACAATTTAACCCTACATCCATTGAATCTCCTTGATTAGACAAAGGGTTCATTCTTTATTACCTATATCTTCCTTATCCATTTTTCATTAATATTAGGGTGAATAGTGTTATCTATTTAAGTTAGGGTTTTATCCTCTATTTTTGATAATCAGATAGTTTCTTCTAACATGGCCTTCCCACTTGCATAGAAAACATGCATTCATGCCACCTAGAATCTCAATTTTGCAAGTGATTTTTTTCCCAATATCAATGTCGATCTCATCTAGATTATCTACTCCAAGGGAAAGGGAAACTAGCACTCTAACATCGATGTGCAAAATGGTATCCCTCAACTCCTTTATTCTCAATATATTTCCAATCGGCCATAATAATTATGGTAAAAAGGCCCATAGTTGGGGGGGACCTCTTTGATTGTGACCCTCTAGGATAGGAAAGATCCATAATTTCTTTGTTTACAGCCTTTGGATACTAATCCAAGGCATGAAAGGTATATTTTCCTATATTCCAAAATTGTATTTTAGCAACTTTTTCCTACATTGAATGGTTCTTAAAGAAAATAAGGAAAAGGCCATGTTGAATCATTTGAAAGAACAAAAAGTGAAACCCTAATTTCTTTACCCATACACTATTCATCCAATCATCTAAAAACTTCCTTGTTGAAAGGTTATTAATATCCAGAGAAACAAGAAAGATGGCTACATGTTTTAACCTATATTCTTCCATGTTTCAGGATTAGGGGAGATAGTAATCTTGCTAGGGAATTCCAGAGGGCACTCACTATTTCCATCTTAGTTTGAGTAACTCCCTCCTATGTTAATATTCCTACACACAATGAATACAGTAGACGAACCCTCAAAACTTCCTCACTTGCAACAATGCCACAAAAATTTTGTTTCCCTCCTTAACCTTACTTGACCCCCCAAGGTCATCAGGGGCCTTGTCTGGTGGGATAGCACCCACTGACATAACACATAATTAATAAACAATCCCTTTTATTTAGATAAATAGTAAATTAAAATCATATGGCAAGATTGAAGAAGCAGTGAGCAAACACCATCAAAATACATTAAAACAAAGAAGAAGATGAGGAAGACTCTAGAAAAGAATGGGACAACACTATCACAAGCAGAGACCAAACCTCAGTGGAGGAGGGCTATGACCTCCTTCACATTGTCACCCCCTTCAAAGGGTCCAAACCCTATCTTGCTACTTCCCTGGTTCTTAGGGTTCCATCACTCTCCCAAGTTCCATTCATGATCATCAAATATTATTTTAAAAATTGGTTAATAATATATAATCTTTATCATATGATGGTGGAATCTTCATCATATGATAGTGGAATTTATAATCTAAAATAAACCCATGCATTCTAAATTATGTGTAGTTTTTGTTTCTAGTTCTAAGAGAGTATATTTTTAGCTTCTAAGAATCACCATCTTCATGAATCTATGAACTACATTCCATGGAAAGTAAATTTATAGATCTATGCAGTAGGAAAATGAGCATGCATTCCTTTATTCTTATTGGTTATCTTAGGTAAAGAAATGTTTCATTTTTTATGTTTTGTAAAATCATCTATGAGATATTTCTAATCTAAATAATTCATCAATATTATAAGGGTATATTAAAATCCAAAATCAAATTCAACCATTTTTAAGTGATTTTTTTATATATGTTTTGTATGAATTATTTTGAGCTAAATGATATATAAAATTATTTCTCATGACATAACAATTTATCTAATAAGTAGTAATATGATTTTCAATTAATTTTATCCAATTTTAGACATATCCATATGTTATTCTTGTAAAGTCTAGAGTTGATTTACATATCTATTTCTAAAATTTAGTTTCTTTGGCACATGCATCAAGTTAGAAGAAATGATATTGTTCTAGGTTCTATTCAAATAATCCACTATTCAATTGGTAACTCTATTCTTAGGCCCACTATTCAAGTGGAACCACTAAATATATGACTGATACGGTAATGTTATATTTATTACAATGTTATCTAATCTACAAGAATCACAATGATTTATGTGCTATGTGAATGATCACATGTTTTTCCAATATATTATGTTTCCAATTCTTGTACTCCTATACAATGACATAAAACTCTCTATCATTTATGAGATACTATCTTGTCATGATAAAAAATTTATCATTATGATAAACATCTCAATAACCAAATTAAATTATAACTAGTTCAAATGCATATTATCGTACATTAATTAAACTTATTTCTTTTATTTATAGATCAAATAACATGAGCTCTATAAAATATGTATTTTACATTTTAACTATCTAGCCAAAAGATACTTTAGAACCATGCTTAGAAGTTGTAAGGTTGTCAAACATTATATTTATGAATGGGAAAAATCAAACTAGCTCATAAATCTATTAAATATTCATTTCACACTCCCTTTTCACATTAAAAGTTTTTCAATCTTGTTCCTATTTGTTATGTATCTATATGTTTGGTGAAGTACCATTCACACATTATTTATTTGTACTAAATATATTATTCATGATTTCAACTTGTGGGATCCATAAAGGAATGCATGATTTAAATATTAAATTGACTAATTGCATTTCTAAGAATGTCCAAATTGGAAGTCAACCTCACTACTTTGTTTAAATTTATAGCATTTGGTTTGTTCCAACTTTCAACTTTGAACTATATGCTAGGATTTATGACCTACTAAGTTTTATAAAAAAAAATGATGCCAAATATTTTCAATTTTGTAATAATTTTTTTCTTGTTCGACTCTTAAATTTAAGAACTATAAAGAAGATAGATTATTATTAAGTGTGTTAATTTTTTTCTTTTTATCATAAATTCTAATTATTATTCTAATAATTTTTTATTTGTTGTATTTGAAAATAGAAAAAATAATTTCAAAGTATGAAAATAATGTAGAAGGAATATAAAATTCAATTCAATATAAAAATATGGTTGTCTATTGTTTTGTAGATGAAACTTTTAAATCAACACATAAAATACAACTTTTAGGACATTATTAAGGATCTTAGATTCTTCATTCACATTGGACCATAGAGTATCAAAAGAGTTGCAAATTAAAATAATATTGTATTTTAGAAAGAAATAATCATTTTCATGCATCATCCATTTTGGAATCTCATTTTTTTCATACAAATTGTGAATAATGATACGTTGTTTGACTTAAGTACAAGGAAATTTCAAATTCCACTATTTTCATGGCAATTCTTAAAAAGTCTTTATTTACATCACTTTGAATTCAACTTAGGTATTAGAATAGACACACATAACTATTAAAGACAAAATTGTATATAAAAAAATAAAAATCATACTTGAGAGCTTGCTCAATTATTATAAAGAAGTCAATAATACATATGTTTCAAAGGAAACATCTTACATTTGAATTTTACAATAAAGCAGAATCTAAGAGTGTACTTTTAATGAGATTAAATCACATCAACACTCTACCACCATAAATCAATATTTATGTATTACACTAATAACAACTCTTTTTATATGAATAGAAAAAAGTTAGCGTTTATTTAGATTTGATAAATATATATATATATATATATATATATATATATATATATATATATATATATATATATATAATTAGGAATAAAGAAAACAAATTCTCTTTAAATAGTAATGAAAAAGATGTGAGATATTGAAAATAATTCATTACATTAAAAACAAAAATAGTTAATGGCCACTCACAGAAACAATTTTGAAGTGAATTTAACATAAATAAAATTTGTTAACATTTTGACTAAGAATGTAGTAACTACAAGTTAATTAAATAGCATAAAAATAAATTAGAAAGAAAAGAGTAGTACATCCATACACCCTTCCTTAAAGCCAACCTAAAATAAAGTCCTTGCAATGTCATATTCTATACCAAATTGTCTCCCATTAGTATGCTTGTAGCATTATTTGTCCCATATATTTCTACTCTCTACATAGAATTCAACAAATTAACAATGTCGCTCTTATGCATGCATGCAATTAGGTGTTATTTTATCCCTCGTATCTATAGACTCTAGCATCGATGTACACTCTTCCTTCCCTACAAAAATAACCTTTCTGAGTAGCACAGTGTCTATCCTCTGCACATAAACATAGACCTTCCAAAGCACACCCATCCTTGTCTATAACTACCCCTTCCTTTCCTATTTTCAATAGTCCATCAGTCCACTCATTGGACAACAATCCCTCAGGATCATACTTTTTCATAGCTTTCAAAAACTCCTCCCCTTTCCTATACTTGTTCAATACTCCCTTAAATGCAATGTTGCGATTCTTACCCCAGTGGGGAGTGCCTCCATACTTAAACAACCCCATCTGCTCAATCTCCTCAAGCATGTCTTCATTGAGTCTTGGAAGCATGGGGTCCTTAGATCGATAATATGTGAAATACAAGTCTACCGAATCCTTGTTTGCTCCCAAATAAGCACTAGAGGCCTTAACAAAATGCATGAGAATTCCATTGTAGAGCTCTACCCCACAAAGACCAAAGGGATTCAGGTCTCTCAGTTTTTAAATGTCTTTAATGAAGTCTGAAATCTTGGTCATGCTGATTTTCATGGTAGTCTGGTGGAATAATTCACCCTTAATGCGAGGATCCCATGGACAGGCTATGAGCAAGAGATCTTCTATAGAATTGAGGCATGACCCAGCTACTTGGAGCTTGTTGTGGTGGCCGGCAATGGGATATTTGAAGAACCCCAAAGCATTGTTCATGAAGCCTGAACCCACGCTCTGCAGAGCCTCTACTTGAAGCTTGGTCGTCATGCATTTCCCCTTGGCATCCTTTGTAGCTTCCTGTGTCACTTCTGAAATATTTCAACTATGAGGAAGATTTCATTTCATTAACACAACTAATATGAATATGGATGTTCAGTAAAGAAATATTTGATTATATAATGTGTGCAAGTAGATTGTAGAAATTTACCTATTGAATGGGCGATGGCCAAGCCTAGTGTTGAGGTTTGGTGAAAGCCAATAAAATCGTTGATTCCATCTCCAGATTGGTTTAGAGGAACTCTTTTGTCTACTCTATAAAGAACCTTACGTTGCCCGGGATACCATGTCACGTCTCCAAATTCATGTGTTCTTCCAAACTCCGCTATGCTCTCCTCTAAATCGTGCTCATCCTTTTTCATGTTTGTGATAGACCTCTTGAACATTGGCTGCAACTGCAGTGTTACCTACACTTGTCAAATCTACTAAAAGTTATATGTTGTCTTAGGGATGTCAAAAAAAATGAACCTCTGCTAAGAACAAATAAAATTCCTTTTTCTCTAATTAAGAAATATGAAGAAATCCACTATATAGTAAAACATCAAGGTAAAATAATAAGTACTTACAATTCCCTTCTGTATATTATTAACCTTCTATTTTATATTAAAGATATACAAATATCACATAACACAGTAAGAACATTTCATATAAAAATAAAATAAAATTAATAATTGATTCTCTGTATCGTTTAGATAAACGTGTTCATAATAGATATTTGACAACAGATATCTGATGCATATTGAGAGTGATTTGAGTTATAATATATTCTTGGCTCAAAGTCAAACAATTAATCTTTAATGACCTAATCAACTACCTAATCATTAAAGTTTAAATATATTATTTGATTCACCCAATTTATACGGCTTCAAGAATACCTGAGAGATGACTCCGAGAAGACCGAGAGAGACCTTGGCAGCATCCAGATCGGCGTGATAATCGTGAACTGCACTTCCCATCCCAAAGAGGGAGCTGCCCTGAGCACCTGTAGAGAGGAGCCCTCCGATGGTGAGTCCCTTCCAGTAAGGCGTCGGTGGCAGCGCCAGGTTATACTCCGCAGCCACGCTTATTATCTCCCCCAATGCCGCTCCACTCTCCATGCTGATTCTCATCAACTCCTCGTCCACGCCCCTTCTCGCCCCCCGGGCACACCAGTTTCAGAATTGAGTGCGAAACTATGGTCACAACACGAGCAATGGAGCAAGGTGAATTAGGACGCAATTATAAGTAGAAGCTATGGTTTGGAAAATGGCTGGGAGGTATGTGTGAGTGTGAAATGGGTGATCCCACAAAGTTGGTTTACAATTTCTGGGAGGAACTAATTTTTGCTTAAATCACATATTTTTAAAAAATATAATGATTTAAGCCTTAAAAGGTTCCATTTAAAGAATTTCAATTGAAGAGGGTTTGATCAAACTACCTTAAATCAAACCCCCTTGGATAGAACCCCGCTAGTTTTAAACCATACCTATAACAAAGTCTCTTTTACACCTATCAAAATGCTAATAAAAAACCACTTTTGATTTAACTTTTGGGGGATCAAATGAATTCATTTAAATTTTTATTTTCCAAGTATGTAGTCCTTATTATAAGCTTCCCAAAAATTATAATTTTAAATAAATTTAATTTATTATTATATTTATTTTTATTTCTCGTGAATGTAGGTTTTTCACCGAAAATCAAGCTCTTTTGTCTACACATGTGGAAAAATAGCATTATTTAAAAATAAAAAAATATTAGTGCACCAGATATTGAAGTCCTTGATCCAACAAAGAAAAAGAAAAATTGATACATACAAAAAAGTTACGTGGTTATATTGACTATGTCCTAATTATAATTGGTTTGAATTTGAAACTTTATTAAAAAGAAAAATATTCAATAAAAAACTGTCTAACCAAGTGGAAGCACTAGATATCAGAGTTACAAATCTAAATTCAAAATAATTAGAATTTATCCTTCATGAAAAAAAAATTATGCGTTATACGGTGAGCGTCACTTTTTAAAAATGTTGTTTTTTGAAAAAAAACTAGTTTTCGAGGGAGATGGAAAAAGAAGTGTAATTTGATTCCAAAATTTTTGAGAAAACTATATTTAAAATCTATAGACAAAATTTCATGAAACTCTAGTTTGCATCATCTTCAAATTCCTCACGGTTTAGCCGCTATAGGTGCCCGAAAGTGAATATTTAGTTAAAAAAAATTATTTCAGTGTCCAGTTTAGCCAAAAATTGTAAACCACTATTGTGGGATCACCCAAATAATAATCGTTAAACACATGTCAATCTCTGATGTTAGGCTTGCAAGAAGAACCGATATCAAGATGGGTCAAGGAGAGAGTGTGGTGAAGTTGAGGTTGTTCGATTCTTTGCGTTTTCTAGGATTGAAAGGAAAAATGGAGGTGGGTTGAATTAAAGGCATGGGTATCCAATGAAGGATAGGATGGAGACATAGAGGAGTCTATGTTAGAATATTTAGTAATTTCTTCCACTTAGCATGAGGAGAATTATAGTTTTGCATGATTTCTAAAAATAGAATTTTCATGTTAATACTTAGAGTTTTTAATTTGCATGGAGTTGCATGATACGTTTCCAACAATATTTTGAATTGACATCTATATAATGATGCAATTGTAATTCATTCATTGTCTTTGATCTTTGATCAGTTGATCAAATCACAATCATGAGTTTTATCTCACAAGGTGTTTTAGTTGAATGTTGTAATATTCCTAACATTTGTAATATTTGAGATCGAATAAAAGAAGTTTGTATGTGTTGAAAAACAATCTTTGTTTGCTACAACAATTTATTTGTTTTGTAATTTTTTTCAATATATAGAGGTTGGACTAGGGGTTCTACTATGTAACTTTGAGGACAAAAAAGGAAGTGCTTGCCAAACAAGAGGGATGTATTTTATATTGTTCACATGGAAAACAAGAGCAAAAGGATTGTGAACACGCCCAATGGAGTTTGCTAGCCAGAGAAATAATTTTTTTCAAGTATGTCTTCTCTAACATTCTTCTTTGTGGCCTATGGCTCTTGCTTGAGAAGAGATATCTAGTTAGATCTTTAGGTCTAGGAAAAAATAATTAGCCAATTCTAGGTGGAAAGAAAATAGTCTTGAGGAGAGAAGATCGATGAACACTCTAGTAAATTTGATGACTAACCACAGAAGTGAGATACCAGCAAGCAAGAAGATTGTGTTTGGTATTCTAATTATAAATATGATGGCAAATTTTGTCAAAGGAGGGCATCACATGAAAGTCCCCGCATCTACATCTTTCTAGGAAGGCTAAGTATGCAATTTTCTTTGAAAGCTTGATTTTACTTAGCTTATCTATCTATGAAGGGCATAAATTGAAAATATAAAATTTTCAAGGTTTATATTATTGAATTCTTTGAAATCTTTAGGATTTAATTGTTTAAACATATTTTTACTAATTCCAAACATCAATCATTTCAAGAAGGGGTGGGAGTTCTTTCTTGGTTGGGTTTTCTCATAACTTAATTTTGAGGTTTTGAATCCTCCATCTGTCTAACCAATAACTTCCTAATATAGATTCACCAACCAATAGATGGTGGGTGCAGGTTTGATGTTGTATCGGAATGCATCAATTCCTGAGCATCTACAAAAAAGGTGGGGGGCCAACCCCACCGACCTATTCGCAAACCCCACCAACTAGGGCTTCGCCCACCACCCTATATTTCTTATGGGAAGTGGTTTCGGGCCCCATAGAATAGTAGCGTTATTCATAAGCTGACGAGAGGATCCTAATCCCAACCCATCTAGCTTAAACAGAAGCCTTAGAATTTTAGGAAATCAATTCAATGGCTTGGTTATTCTTCCATTTGCATCGACCACACTGCTTTGCGCACCACTCTAAAGGAAAATAGGGGTGGTTAGGATTCCTTGGTCGATGGGGTTGCTTCCTTTGGTGGGGTCAGTCATTATGGGTGGGAAGAGATAGTATAGGAAGGAGGGCATGCCAGTGGCTCAAGAGGCTAGGGTGGGGAGGGCCCTCTCTCTCCATATAGTTGTAGGGTAGATCTAAAATCCCACCTACAACTATATAGAGGGGTTGGGGGCATGTTACATATAGAATCTAGTGTACCATCAACTATTCCATCAAAGTTTCAAATCATACTCTATGATCTATCATTCGAATGAAGTGAGCTAGAGAAAAGAATGAATGAATAAATAGTAGACCAAACTTATTAAATAGTCGAGGGGAGTGAGATGACATAAGGGCCAAGACACAACTAGAGGATTAGAAGAGAAGATCCATCTTTAAACCAAAAATCATGAAAAAAATACAAAAAGGATATAGCCCAAAACAATTAATGATGAAAGAGGCAAAGACAAAAAATGTATTTAAAAAGTTAAAAACTAGAAAATTCCACACAAATACATATATAGATAAAAGAATGAGCGTGCTTATATGTACATTCATGTATAAATGTTTGTGTGCATATATATGTATATACATGCATACATATATACATTTTTGTGGCATATATATATTTTTTCTCTTGACATATGTGTATACATTCTTAGATCAACTTACATAGATATTTCTAATAGTAGCTTGTTAACTTGTGTCTATAAAATTATATTTGTTTCCAAGATTATACACATATTTTTTCCTCACATTTATAATGTTCACCCCCTTTCTATTCTTTGTTCTCTCTTTCATTTCCCTTGTGAACTTTTAGTTGCATGTGTATTTATATATGTGTGTATACATCATTTATATAAATATTTACACACACATATATATGGATGTATATGATATATATATATATATCTATTTATGTGTGTGTGTGTTTATATATATGCATTCACATATACAATTACATTTCTATTTTTGGTCTTTAAAATACTTTTCTTTTCTTTTCTTTTCTACTCTCATGTTTAATTGTTTTAAGCTTTTTATTTTTCCCATTTTTCTTTTCATAATTCTAGATTTAAAGATGTTTGTTCTCCTCTAACCTATTAGTTTTGTATTTAGTAGGTTTGGTTTGATACTCATTCATTCTCTTATCTAGCTCACTTCATCCTAATGGTGGATCATAGAGTATGATCTCTATAATATGAATTATGAAAATTTAATGTCTTTCAGATATATCTTAAATGCATCTAAAGATCGATATATCTAACATATTTTAAATAAATATTTTTTAAATATCTATGCTAGTTACTAATTTCACAAATTTATTAGTTTATAATTTTGTAATGTTATTAATTTAGTAAAGATTAATTTTATAATATCTATATTTATTTCAATTTTATTAATTTGACTATTTATTTAATTTTTAGTTCAGACCATCTTTGATCAAAGCTATGCAATTTTAGATGCAATCTTTGGTTGTGTTTTTTGTTTTCAACCAAAAACTTTACCACTTATATGCTTACATCCTTACATAATTTATCTCGTATCTTTGTTATTATTTCTTTGTCCTCGCCATTGTAATCAAGATTTTGGGCATCCAGTTGCCTATACATTTCCTTTTGTTACTTGTCAAAAATTATTATTCATACTTGCACTCTTCCCCTCCATCTTGACTTCACTTTGACTTGTTTGTCCCATATGAAATCACAAGCCTACAAGTGACATATTTATTTGTAAAAGTTCCCGAGCCTTGAATAGGACAAATTTCACACATTTCAAGAGTCCAAACAAAATTTATAGTCATCATATTTCTTGATCTAGATCAAATCAAAAATCATATATTTGACCCTTGAACTTTCAAATTATAATTTATTAGATGGACCCAAGTTGAACCCTTGTCTACTAGGTGTTACTCCTCGATTGAATGTGAAATATTGAAGTTAGAATTGTTACAGCCTTAAGGAACGTACAAATACTCGAATTGCTATAAAACCATTTCCATACATACACAGTACGCTTGGCTAAATGATCAAACATTTATGCAAGTCTTTGATCAAAGCTCCATAAACTGTGTTGCATCCAAACCAAGGGAGTTTCTTTCGACTACAAGTAGAAAAGGATTTGTGAATCATAATTAGTACCTTCTTTGATGGTCTCGTCCAGAATAATCCACACCCGCCTTCACGATCACTGCATGCTTGTCCTTCCCCATCAACACGTTTCCCACTCTGGATTTCCTCTTTATCTGATTCACACAAAACACACGGTATTTGCCTCCAAATACAACACCACAACCAAAAGCACAGCCTCAAATTAAGGGCAATTTTTTCTATTTACCTCTGCGACGATCCGGTCGCCTCCATAAATGTTGCAGGACCGGTCGAAGTAACTGCCTACCTGCTATGAACATGAACACATCAAGTGTCGTCTTGAGTCGAAAGACCGTTGATTTTATGGCAGGTATTTCCAGCAGCATCTTGCAAAAGGCACATCGCCCTTCACAAGGGTAATGTCTATCCACTCTGAGAACGACGTTACCTTTGGAGTCGGTTCCTTTGAAGTCCCTTGCTCTAAAACTCACGAGCATTTTGTGTCCAGACTTTTCAGTCTGGAATTCCATCTCGGCTCTTTCTTTCTCTTTGTGTTAAGAAGCGAAAATGTTTGTGGTACACTGACGCCGGGTCGTAGCTTGAGATTACGACGACGTTGTTGTCTAAACTTTTTAGGTCATCTAGTTTTTAAGGAGATTGCAGCGTCGTCGTTGTCTAACCAATTTTAGTTTAATGGTAAAAGCTGCAATTTGAGTAGTATGTATATATATAGTTAGAATGTAAAGTTATTAGTGATAGTTTGATTATTGATAAGTGTCATAGTAGAGTGAAAATGAAATTTTAATTCTATCATTTCCTCGAATTTCAGGGATTTTTCCTTTCTAATTAAACTCAAAATTATATTATTGTATTATAGTAATACTTTAAAAAAAAAAATTATCAAATTTTATAAAATTGTATTTTTTATTTAATAAATAGATAATTTTAGATGTTTATTATTAAAACTTTGAAATCTTTTTATTAATCAATTGACTCATCCCGCTTTGATCATGATCATACTATACATTAATGGTACCACAAGGTTTTTGGTGTGCAAGCCAAGGGTGCCTACAAAATCTATTGAAATAGTAGTTAGGAGATGACATGAGGAAAATCGAGACTTGAAACCCTAACCATCAATGGATACATGGGTCACCTTCTTCTTTCTCATTGCTAGAGGTACATGTGAATCCATGCCCTTAATATTAAGAAATGCTTTTTTAGAGGGTTGATCTAATTGAGTAGTTAAAAATTTAAATTAGGTCAATAAAGGTGACATGGGTTATATAGGGAGGTAGGTGGGAGTGAATAATAAAAAAAATGTGAGAATTTTAAAGTTATATGGATTAGGGTTCAAGGATACCTCATGACCCATACGATTATCAAGGAGTTGATGTTCAAGAGTAAATAATGCTTCATACTTAAATTAGATAGATAAGTTTATCTCCATATCTCTAACTCTATAATGACATATGAAGAAAGTTATTAGGAGTTAGAAACTAGAGATACCAAGGAATTCATCCATTTAGGTATGAAAATAAGAATAGGTATAAACTTGTGATCCCAATAGGGTAATCCAATGTGAGATATTAGGGATCAGGAGTCAAGAGTGCCTCTTATGAGGTACCTAAATAAGAACGTGTCCAAAATTCATGATATTGACAAAATAGTATATAAAAAAGTCTCAAGGATTAGATTTTGATGATATTACATACCATATATCACATTAGAAATATTCCCACATCTTTGACTCTGAAAAAGTTTGCATATGAAAATATCAAAATTTGAGAACCAAGGATACCAAGGAGAAAATACTCAAGTAAAGGGATGGGTGAAACCTTAGCATTGAAGGTAACTTAGTGGAAAGGGTTAGGGACTCGAGGTTTGGAGGGAAAGAATAAAAAGTAAGATAATATTTGAAATTTTGACAAAGTAAAAGGAACAAGGTGGAGAAGGGATGAAAGGGATGACAAGAAGGATAACTCTAAAATCCTAACCTATAAAAGGGTATGAAGGAGGGAGTGGATGAAAAGTATACCTATATGGAGAAGTTTTATATCTCAAAAGGGAAAAAGGAACAAGGAAGAGATGGAAGGAAATACATAATAGAAAGAAAACTCTACAATTCTAACAAAATCATAGTCCTTAGATATTTGAAAAACTAAACCCCCATATATAGGATTTTATTTTTATTTTTGCAATTTCCAATAAGCAATATGCACATAAGAGATAACATTAAACAACCCTTAAACAAACCTTAACCAAAGGGAGAACCAACAAGATATGTATCAGACCAATTATCAGTATTGGTTAAACTAGGCCAACATGCACATAGGGTTAAGACTAAAGAAAAAAATTAGAAATACAAGTTTTAGTCCTAATAGGTTATGGTTGTGGATGTGTACCTCTTGCAAAAAAAACAAGATTCTTTTTATCTCTATGAATAGACAAAATTAGAGGACCAAAAGGAAGTGAGATATCTACACTTCATCATGAAAAATAGGGATCATGGCTACACAAGAATAATAATACTTACAAGACCAAACATAACACAAACACACTATGTATAAGGTGGGACAACAACCTATAGTTAATGATATGGAGGTGTAAAAATTTGAAGATATGGGTGCAAGTTAAACTTATTAAAATTATTGTAAGTTATATCGTACATGAATATACATGGCACAAGGGCATAGATAAACTATTGCAATCACTTACATATCTATTAAAGAGAAGCATATTCAAGGAGTTGATCTCCCTCAACCATGATTTTTCCAACCACCTAAATATAACAAATGACTACCCTTTCTTGCATGCATCAGCCTATGAACACTTCTCAGGAAGTGAAGAGCTACCTCACTAACAACCTTACAACTACAAGGCAACCACAAATAATAGGTGTTAGACCTATTCCATAATACATCATTCATGTCCATAAAAATAATGGGAAAACTATAAAAAATAGGTCAACAAAAAAAGAATTGAAAATCATGAAAGGAAGTAAACTTCCCTCTCACTTGAGTGCATTATCACCATACCTACCAACCACATCATATTAATCAAGGAAAAAATATAAAAAAACCTCCATGTCACGGGGAATAATTGAACCACTCTTACAGGTTGCAACCAACCTACAACGAAATCCATTGCTAAAGAATGTGCACCAAAACTATTCCTTCCTCTTCTTCCATCACCTCTTTAGAACACTCACCAATTTCCTCCAACAACACTGCATTCTCTTCCTTCTTCGCCTCATGGGCTCATGTCCACCATTAACCATCCTCCTCTACCAAACCATTCCTCTTGTTTTCTCTACATTTTTGGGATCCAACCCACTACAGACCGACCATCTCCACCAAAATCTTGCAATATGCTCCACAACTTCTATATGTAAACACTTATATCCATACACCAATTTACAATCACGTGATCTCTCTTTCTATCAACTAATTCCCTATTCACCTTAACAATATGAAATTTCAACTCAACTGAGCCTCATCACTAAATTCAAGAAAATTCAATTTTACCTCTTTCTCTTTCATTGTTTCATTTTTTCTCTCCTCATCATTTGTTGCAATGTCTTCAATCTCCATCAATGTAATCTCTGTTGCATCTTCATCCTCTACTACCATCTTATTTTCATTGTTCACTTCTTCACTTTCATTCATCTTCTCATCTTCTTCATGTACCTCCATAGGGGATACTCTTACATCTTTCTCCTTTCACCTCAAGCTACAATGCTCATTCTTTTCACTATTCTTTCTGCTATCCTCATTCTTCTTCTCACTTTTCTATACCAATCTCCCCTCATCTTTTCCAATATTATTCTCCAATTTCTCTATCCTTGTCTAGATCTTTCCCACTTCTTCATATACCATCTATCTCATCTTCTCAAACTTCTCATTTTCTACCTATATAGGAGTGAATTTTCACCCCTTGGGCGAATTCCGCTTTCACATACCTTCACCTTAGAAAATCAAATTCGAAGGTGAAATTTCACATCATCCACCTACCTTCCATCCACTTGGAATTTGTCTTGTGCGTTAATGGGAGAATATTTGTTAGGCACACATGTGCAGCACACAGATGTCTGTGTGGCATGCTTTCGTCCCTGATGGATTCTTGCATCTAAAATTGGTAGAGGCATTACACACCCGATTGGGGTCAAATTGTAACATCCCTCTTCAACCAAACAACCTAAAAAATGGCAGATTCTTCCTCATTCTTCCATCAAATTCATCCATTCCCACTTCATTTCATCCTCGTACACATTCTCTAGACATTCAATCACTTCATCTTTTCTTCATTCTCAAGCACATTCTCCAGCATTCTAGTACTTTCATTGTGAACATTGCAACAACAAAACTCCATCAACTCCACATTGCAAGTGTGAATTCGTCATAGACGTTGCGAGATTGGAGTCTTGTGAGACCTCCCTTCAACATGGTTGTAGTAGTGGTGACTTTTCCAAGTTTGTAGCTAGCTTTCTCCTCCATTGGCTAGTGAGCTTTTGTGTGGAGGTGCTAACACTTCACTCCTCTCCTTTGTGATTTGATTGAGTAGCATAATATTGTTTGTAGTGTTCCTTGCTTCATTTTCTTTCATTTATCGCATATTCTACTTCATTGCTTTCTGGCTATCCATGGAGGTGGAAACACCAAAATGGGGGTTTAACTAAGGCAGGCCCCTATATAGCCCCAACAATTTTCCCTCTTGCTTGTGTATATAGGTGTACATACATGTGGAGCTAGCTAGTGAACTAGCACTTGTGTGAGATTATCTTCTTCACCCTAGCTCTCATTTATCTATTTTACCATCTTTGTCTTTATTTCATGTACTTCCTTATTCTATTTTTTCCTTCAAGATCAACCAACTACACTGTTAGTATGTTTTTAGGTAGTCTATAGATAATATACTTTCTATTTTTTGGTTGTACGAATGCCAGAGCACCTGAGAGACACCAGTGTGCCACATTGTCATCCCAGAACTATGCTACCATCCTTGAATAGAGAGTTGTCTGAGGTGTAGTACAAACTCCAAAACCTGCTAACCTAGCCGAAACCTAAAATTTAGGTCTGAAGAGTGATAGAAGTACTACATAGTGCTCTTCATTCTCAATCCATGTCCTTTAGTGTGAGGTAAGTTAGCGAAGCTCTCCACTCTCGGCTCTCCGTGACCTGGAGCCTTGACATGGTTGGTCCCCCTCTCTTACATTTTTGGTGAACCCGACGTGAACAACGTCTACCCATTTGTTTGTGTCCCTCATGCCCTAAGATTATTGTAACCCTAATTATTATGAAGGTTTATGAGTATCACAACCTAGTCCACAACTTTCGGGTATGTTATAAGATGGAGCATGCAACACTTACCAATGGAGAAGACGAAGGTCACTTCTAGTTTTTCCTCTAGTTTCTCCACTAGTTTAACTAATGAATTTAGCACTGGTTTCATTCTAGCTTCACTAACAAGATGGGTTTCATAGATGAGACCACTCACATTCCTACCCCTCCAGCATTCCCCACGGCTTCATCCATGGATGAGGATGAGGATGTGCATGTCCTTGCAAAGAAACTTTTGGAATTGAATAACAGGTTACTAGACCTCGAAAACCATTTGGAGAAAGCACCAAACATGGCAAGAGCCGCTAGGATTACTAGTGAATTGAGGCATTTGTTGGGAAAATATCAGATAGGCATAGAATTCTTATGTGGCCTTTTTGATCTAACTAATGCTTATGCCCCTTTGTATAGGCCTACATTAGGTACTACTCGAGGAGAAGTGCTCGATACGTATGAAAGAAAAATAGGTGTTTCAATGCCTACCACATCTATATGCATGGCTAAAACAGGTCCCTTGATCAATGTCCCTTCCATTTCTCAAAAGCCTCCCACTGTCAAGGTGAGTAAAATGCCCCTTCGGTTCAGTTTCACCCCTTGTACTACCCCTGACAGTGGAGGCTCTGGTGGAATGAGTGGTAATGGTTTTGGTAGCAGAGGTGGCACTGGTGGAGGTGGCTTTAGTGGAGGCCACGAAGGTGGTTTCGGTAGTGGAGGTGGATCCGGTGGAGGCCCTACCAATGGTGGTGGCTCCAATAGTGGTCATGGTAGTGGCTCCAGAGGTTCCAGAGGTGGTTTTGGTGGCGGTGGTCCTGGAGGTGCCACTATTCCTTTGTAATCTATTGACCCTATTTTGAATGCCCTACTTCAGAATATGGGTTGCATGCAAAACTAGCTGGCAAGCCTCTCCCAGGCCTCAGCCCAGCCCATCTTTCAACCCTTTTTTGACATAGCCCATTTTCGGAGACAATCTTAAGCACTCCCTTCCCACAAGGAATGGAGATTCCAAAATTTGAGAAATATGGTGGCAAAGGGGACCCACAAACAGATGTCTTCGCCTTTAATTCCATGTGTACATAATTCTTCCATCACAATGCATTGATGAGGATTAAAATTTTGAGAGATGTTGTTGATGGTCGAGCTAGTATATTTTACTGAGGAAGTATGTGTTGTTACAAGGATGTTCTGGTCTTTGCATGTTTGTGAAAGGTTATGTCCCAGGAAGTTTCTTTGAAGACTATTTGGGAGAATTCTCTACATTCCTCCGACTTTGAAGATGTGGTCTTGTAATTTTGGATTCAATGTTTTTGATCTATGGATGTTGCACTCCTATCTTTTTAGGTCACCTGTGTTGTCGAGGAGGTTTCTGCTAATTACAGTGGATTGATAGTTTTTTTTGCTTGTCAAGATTGGTCTAAAAAATTCTCCACATTTCTCCACATTGATGTTTCTAATCTTGTAGTTTGGTTAACATGCTCTCAGTGTTTGTGTAGTGTCTCAGTTCAGATTTCATGTGATGGTGTTTATCGTAAGTTGGTTTGTTAATGTTCTATCTCATGGTTGTGTATTCTACACTTCTGGGATGAAGTGTTTTGTTTCTATTTGTTTTGTGATGGCTATTTGTGGCATGAAAGTGTGAAAGAATCTTATTGAAGTCTTGTGGGATGTTCATGGAATGTCCCTTTTTGGTTTGCACATCAATGATTGATCTCTTTGGTGCCACATATTGCTTTGAGTTGGTTTTCTAGAAATTTGTGGATGTCTAGTTGACAAGGCTTGTTCACTTGCTTACACTATGTGCCTAGGGGTCTATTCCAATTTTGAGGTTGTGTTACAATGTATTTGGGTTTTGACCTATCATGTTGATAACCACATTGAGTGAATTCAGTTGAAAGTGTGTTTTTGGGCTGATTGGTAATGTGCTACATGTTTCATCTGCATGTTTCTTTATTGTTGACTTGGGTTGATGTGCACTTGCATGTGTGTTGTTTGGGATCACATTGGAAGATAATAAGTTATTTTTGGTTCTCTCTATCTCTTGGATAGGACTGCATTATGTTTTTATGGACAACTTGTTTGAATTATTGTTTATCTTATGTTCTAGCTGACATAATTGGTGTTTTGTGATCTTGTAGAGGATATAAATGAAAGAATAAATTAGTTACAAATTTAAGAAAGTTTTTTGTGGTGTACGAGTATGGAATGATGCAATGAGTGTTTGAAAAGAAAGATCAAATGAGCTTTAATGCCTCAATCGATTTAGAGTGTATTGTTGGCATATGTTGTAATTTCCAAATCTTCATGTATCCCACTATCAGACAATGAATCTCTTCACTAGTTCCTTGTAATTTGTATATTTTCCTGGAGTTGTCCACCTCAATACTATAAGTCCTTTGTATCTTTCCCTAAGCTTGTGCACCTTAGCTTGCAATTCCATTGGGGAGTTGTGTTCTTCCTTAGGTAATGAGCCTTAAAACATTGTAATTTTGTAAGAAATGAGCTTCCTATATCATGACATTTCTCATGATGGTTTTTCCCTTCTTGAGTTTTCCACATAAATCTTGTGTTGTCTTGTGCATGTGTGTTCATTATCTTATCTTTCATTGCTGCTAAGTTGATTAAGTGTTGCTGATTTGGTTTAGGGTTGTCGATCTTGTTAAAAAAATTGAATTTACATATTGTTGAAAGGTTTAAGATTTGAAGGGTTTAAGTTTTGATAGATATTGATTTACCCCCCTCTTAGTATCTGTGTGTGTTCAACAAATGGCAATACAAAAATGACATCAACAACAAATAAAACATAGTATCAATGTCCATATACAAAATGAGTTATAGAAAAAGGCATATACACCTAGGACATTATAAATCTTTAATACAATACGAGATTGTGTTTATAGCTAGTTAGTGGTATTCTTCATTTCATGAAGATTAGAATAGAGATGTTGGTCTAGTTGCAAAGATCAACAAATGCAAATATGATGAAAATATTTATATTTTTTTCTATTTTCTTACCTCCATATGTAATTTTCCATTAAAAGATATGAAAATCATATTTGAAGCTCTTTTCAAACAAAATTTTAACTCCAAATGTTATTTATTATTTAAACTTTAACAAATATCATATCTTATAAACTACTCATTATAAAATTCATTTAAACTT
>VDFB02300001.1:0-32787 GCA_007258455.2 Sequoia sempervirens | reverse complement strand
CCAAAATGACTTCATTGCAAGTAGGGGAATGATCAATGGTTGAATTGTCTTGTTTAATGATGGCATTCTCTTGTTCAATAATGTTTTTCTTAGGGGAAGAGACACATAAGATTCTCATGACTTGTATTTTCTAACATCAAAGTATTTTCTTCACAACTAGGAGAAGAACAAATGTGACTATCATGATCGTCCATAATTTAATTCGTTTGTCCAATAATGCCTTCCAAAATAGGATAAGTAGGGGAAGGGTCATAAAGAGGGTTGTTATAGACCCTAAAGATTTGATCATCTAACACCAACATATCCTCATCATTTACAATCTCATCCTCTTTCGCTAAATCAATCTCACAAGCAAACGGCAAATGGAAATTAGGTAAGGTGATGTTTAGAAATGTGTATGATCTCATTCTCTTGTGCTATAATATCTTCCCAAAGGGGGTGAGGAGAAGGACAAGCAAGACTTTCATGATTCTCAACGATTGTATCTTCTTTCGCCAAGATACCTTCATGAAGCTCAGCCAACTGAAACAGGTAATTATTGACAACAAACAGAAGTGCACAAACAAGGTTTTTAATGTTGTAAATGACGGTTTCAAGGTTGATCTGGGACTAATTCACCTAGAGGGGCATATGAGTCCTAGTTAGGGTTCTTTGCACCAATTTCAGCAAATTTTGAATTGTTTTTGATGTGTCTAACTTGTATGATGTCTGGACTTTGTTCAATTCACATCAGGTTCACCAAAATGTAGGGATAGAAAATTGTCGTCACTAGGGTTTAGGACCTAGAACAACAATCTTCTATGCTCCACATTTAAGGAAAACTCTAGAGATCTCAATTTGAAGTATGCAAAGGAGAAATATATCTTACAATAGGGTCTCTAGGGTCTGATTTATTATTACAAGAGGGGCTCACCACCACGCTAGGGCTTGGAAAGACTAATGAAATGCAAGATCTAATGATAAAACCTAGTGATATGCAAAGCTTAATTAAATGACCTAGAAATGCAAGTAAATCATACTAGAAAGCTATAAAATCATAGGCATGCACCTGGAAACTTGAAGAGGCCTAAATGAGGATTAGAAACACTAAAAATATTGATTTTGATGTTGACTGGGACTCATACGCCGGTTTGGGTGTATCAATCTCAGACTAGGGTTTCTAGGCTAAAATAAGAATTTGGCAATGTTTGATCTAAAGCCACTGAAATCTGGAAAATCACTGTAATGGGACTCATACACCACAAGTGGTGTATCAATCCCACTAAGCCTTTTTGGAGGGTTAAGATCTGAATCAAGTCTCCAATCTCTTCTCTTTCTGTCACACCTTGTTTCCGTATCTGAAACTCTAATTTCAGGCTTGTAAAAGACTTTTTGTGAAGATGAAAACCTTGTGACAACTTGATGAATTTCTTCAACCTTGCAACCTAATATTCAAAGGATTTTCAAGCTCCAAGACACCTAGATCTGCAATAACACATGTAAAGAGGAGAAAAACTTCTTGATTGTTAGTGAATAGGGGTTTGCCTTGGTCAAACCCCTTTGAGGTAATTAAACCAAATGATGTGATAATGAAATAAGGACATGGAACATGAAACATGAACAATGATACCTTGAATGATGTCTTGTAAATGATGTCATGTAAATCTGCAACTCAACATGAAATGGCCATGAAGGATGTAGATCTAGATCTTGAAATAAGTGTAGAACAATACTTAGTCTTGGATCTTGAATGCAAAATCACAACACTAGCTCAACAACATGCTTGATGTTTGATAACCTTGACATGATGATGGATCTTGAATTGTTGCAATAATTGATGAAGAATTCTGCTCTTGAATGCCTTAGAAGTGATCTTGTAAACTCTCTTGATGCTCTTGTGAAGTCTTGGAATGTTTAACTCTTAAGTGCTTGACTTAATATCATGAAGGCTTAATGAAATAATGATTTGAGACCTTGTTTATATAGGCAATCCATCCAAGTTATCGTTTATTAGATCCTAAAGGTCGACATCAAGAAATTTGAATTTAAAACCCTGATTTCCCACTTAAAACCCTAAAAAGGGGCCAAATGGGACTCATACACCACCCTTGGCAAATGGGTCCCACCTGGGTGGGACTCATATGCCCAAGGTAGCGTATGGGTCCCACAAGACCTTTTTGGAGAGAGAAAGTGTTGGGGATTAAAAACTTAAGTCTATTTGTTGATCTTGTCAGGATTTTGGTTGAAATAAGCTTTGAGATGCATAATATAGGGTCTTAGGGGCCTATTAATGATGATATAAAGGTCATAAATGTAAGAGGGCTCAAAATTCAATGTGAAAGTGTAGATAAATATAATTTACATCATCAAATTAAGGCAAAATTATGTCTATTTAGCTTAAAAGGGCCCTAAATCCAATGGAAATGTGTACAACACATTACAACACTAGATTAAGGCAATATTAGGTCCAAGGGACCTAAATTTAATGTTAAGGTGTAAATGAATGAACTTTACAACATTAAATCAAGGCAAAGTTAGGTTTATTTAGCTTTAAAAGGGCCCAAGACCTAATGTGAACTTGTAAAACACATCACAACACTAGATCAAGGTGACCTTAAGTTCATTTAAACATTAATCATTCCCAAATTAAGGAAAAGGGATACTTTTTATGCTGCCACACATATTATACCAATCCTAAAATAAAAAATAAACCAAGTTGACCTAGATTTGAGCCCACTCAATGTTGACATATATTACCTTAGTTTCTTCTTCAACCTCAAGAATATTTCTATAGAGGCCAAGCTAACTAGAAGATATCTAAAAGCATGGATCTATGGTACTTGAATCAAAAGGACCCTTATGGATGATGGGCTTGTGGTCAACACTATTCCTTTCCCAATCTTTGAGAGAGTAATATATGGCCACACCAATATCATGACATGTAGAGATACCTTATATAACCATGTCAACTTGAAAGTAGCCACCATTAACAAAATTACACTCCTAGCTTCCTTGGGACCAAAAATGGTCTCCACAATGTTTTATTTTTGACAAGGATATTAGTTACAATTTACAATTGGGGAGACCTTGGATCTACAAGATGAAGACAATTCCTTATACCTTGTTCCAAGTGGTCTCTCCCTTACTCTATGGAATCTCTATATGACAAAGGGAGATCTATAATTTTTTAACATGCCTAAATTAGATGTAACCACACAAATATTGGGACATTGATAGATTGTGAGATTACTATGTAAATAAAATCATCATATTATAACATATATTGTAAAATATATGGCTAAGAAAGAAAGATAAGGCCTCAAAATCAAGTAGGGTTCAAGGAATAACAACATTCAATAAAAGGAGAAAATTCTAAGTAGGTCATGACTATCTCCATAAAACCCTCCACAAATATTGATAAACTACTAGAGAAGGATGAACCCTTCAATTTCCCTTGCAATGGAATGAATCAAGTCTATGTAATTGACATATCTTTTGACATCAATTTTTTTGTAGATGCATAAAACCATTATATCTAGTCCTTATCTTGATCATACTAAATTTGACCTAAAATAACACTTGCAAAATATTTACGCACCTTGAGATTTTTTTTGTCATCCTCAATGTGGCTAACCTAAATTTTGAGCTTGCATGATTCCTTTTTGTAGTCTTTGATGTTCATTTCTTTTTGTTTCAAGTTTTATAAATTTCAAAATAGGTTAAGTTGATAGTCTATTGTTAAGATTTGGCCTTGATTTTTGTGAAGATTTGACCCCAGATCTTAATTTTATCCTTCCCATTTCTCTTTATGTTTGCATGTTATCCCATTATAGGGAAGCATAAATTCTCAGTTTGGTGTATGCAAACTTCACCCTTTGTAGGCCTTCCTTGAATTCATAATAAAAATATTTCTCCATCTCTAATATCCACTCTATGTGTTCTTTTGCATTAAAATACCACTATATTAGGGAGTATCTAGTCTTAGTTTACTATTTAAATTTTATATTTCTCTTAAAATTATTCCTTTTGATTTATCCATTGCATCATTTATTTGTAATTCTCAATATTCTATTTCTTCCTTATCTTCACTAACATCTTCTACATGTACTTTTCTTTGTGTTATCTCCATTACATTCAAAATAGTTATAATCTCTCTTAGAATCTCTATTGTATCAACAATCCTTAGAATTGTAGTCTTCCTTCATGTGCCATGTCATCCCCCCAATCCATTTGTAGTTATAGGACTTCACACTCTCATCTAAAATAAATTTCTAGAGCTTCTTCTCCAAAACAACCCAATAAACAATTTCTTCGAGATGCCATATAATGTAGTCTAGACTAGGGGTTTTATTATTAAAAACATAAAATAGCATCCCTAATTCAATTCAACATACATGACATAGATGAAACAAAATATGTATGAAAATCCTTAATTCAATTCAACTTTTGTTTCTCCTTTCTTTAGCTCATTGCAACTTGTACAAGAAAAACACATTCTTTAAGAATGCAAAATCCCTTTGTAGTAGACCCATTCTAATATACAATGTGTTATTTAAATAAAATATTCTTCATACACAAAAATTTCTCATCAATATTCACCATTGGCTCTTATTTATCTTCCTATAATCTCAATAAATGGGCTTTGTTTCAACCCTTTTTGCATGCTCTATTTTTCCATGTTTAGCATATTATCTTTAAAATTCATACCCAAGTAGCTTGCTCTATTTTCTTTTCCTCTTTCAAGCCCCTCTTTTTTTTTTCTTTTTTCTTTTATTCTTCTTGTTGCCTCCCTTTGTAGCATGAACTAGGTCATTTTCATTTGCCTTCCATGACCAAGAAAATATTGGTATTCCTTTTCAATACTAGTCACAAAATCCTTAGGGTTTATACACATAGCCATTAGAGAAGGAATGACATCCACAATGATTTCAGTGACTAAAAAATAGTGTAAAACACCCATGCAACCATTGGATAACAACAAGAAAGTTACAAATAGAAATTGATCGAGGGAAAAACAAAAGCTATAAAGATCATAAAAAAGAAGAAAGACACACCAATAATTAATGGTGCCTAGAATAAATAATTGACATAAATTGAAAGAAATAGTAGTTGATTTGAAAATAACTCATAATAGGCACCAAGTGAGGAAAAAATGAAATGCCCTTCTATAAATAAAAGTTACATTTGGTAGTTTTAACAATTAAAACATGTCTTTTGATTTTTTAAGTCCAATCAAAGTTAGGAAAATTGAAGAAAATCTCAATGCTCTCTTCCAATCATTGTTAACCAAGATGAAACATTTTAGAACACTTAAAAATATTCCAAGAGTATAATACAACTCCTATTGCCATTTTGAATGAACACTAGACTTATAGCAACTTGATTTAGGTTTGAACCGATACACTAATATTTTCTTAACACTATTATTAATGAGTGAAATAAAGAAAAAGAAAAAACCTTCTTGTAGCTCACTAAAAAAAGCAAGATTACACAAACTACAAATAACAACATATAAAATAGAATATTGTCTAAAAATAAAACTTCAAAAATATTTTGGTGGTGCAAGATTGTATATGAGCTCGGATGCTTTGCATCAAATTATCATCACGAGTTTAAGAGAAAATAAAGTGACATAAAGTAGAAAATTGTAAGAGCACACTTTGATTTCTAAAGGGACAAAGAATTAGGTCCACACTATTTGCATATAGGTCATTTGCATGTTGCTTAATGATGTCTTTGATATTCCTCATTATTGTTAATTCAACCTATCAAGGGGATGACTAGGGAAACACAATCACCTATTGGGTTAGCAATATTTGTAGTGGTGTCCCTAGAGACCACCTTGATACATTTAGCTACCAAGAGGTGAAGGTAAGTAAGTTTATTGAAGCACACCCTATAGGATCATTCCCACACATAACAATTTAGTTTTGTGTGTTAGACCGAATCTATGTCCCTCAAAATCAACTTTGCAAAATTCAAGATTAAATCATATAAAATGTTATGATTAAACAAACTCTTAATGCATTCATGAGACCAAAAAATTTATATTTCATTAATGGTAAAAAAGTTCAACATGACATTAAAACTAAACACTATAATTCCTCACATTTAATTTTTAAAATTATAAATCCAAATTTTTTTATTTAAATTAATTTTTAATTGCATTTATGTAATTAGGCTAGATAATTTAGGAAAGGTATTTTCCTTATAATTAGAGAGATTATAATACACATTCAAGTGTATAAATCAACAATCAATTACAAAGGTCGCAAAAATATAGTTTCGTATAATGTAGGTTAGAAAAAGTGAAATGTTGTCATCGTCACAAGTGGATAGCACACCAAAACAATACATGCTTGTGCTTCAAAAAATATATATCAAACGCAGCTTAAAACATTTGATTAAGACAAAATTAAACAGCAAAGCTAAGAACATATGGTAGGCAGTCTTTCAAATAGAGACACAAACTAGCACTTGCACCCATAAGAGATTCAAGGGAGACGCCAATAGGAAATTAAAGAAAAACCGTCAATAAATTATAACAATACGTAATTGGTTGTATAAAAAGACAATGTGCATTGTATAATATAATTAGGTACATTCTTTTGTTGGATTTGTTTTTTTAAACAATGAAATCCCTTTGAAACAATTTGTAGCGAGTTTGCACAAGTCAACATCTATTTGTCTTTTTTGAAGCTCCTCTTTTAAAGACATGGAATTTCTATGAAGTGAAACACAGTGTTGATTAGATTGCTTTAACAAGTAGTTTCAAGTTTGCATCAATCAAAGTAAAAAAAAAGCTTCACAATGTCTTTAGTGAAGGTCCTTTTTTCAAGCCCTAGAATTTGTATGTAGTGAAACACAATGTTGTTAGATGAGAAATCTATAAATTGTAAATACTTAACAAGATATGTAAATTTAACAAAAAATAAAATTGAATAAAAGGGTAATTTTTTTTCTGTTTTCTCCATTAGAGACAATCACCTGTAATTGATTAGTTTTAGTATTGTTATTAATCAATGGCTTGAAATATTTCAAAGGCTTCCTTTCCGAGATTTAAGGCTAGTTGACCTTTCATACATAATGGCACCATTTAGAGTTTGAAACTTATTAGCAGGGAGTAGTATTTTGTAAAAACTAAAAACTCATTTGGTTTGACTTGTAATAGAAGAAACACCAATTCATGTGTATCCTGAGATTTTCAGTTTTCTTCACCAAGTCTTAGAGTTCAGTTGAAGAGACTGAAGAGACTGGTACTATTGCCAATAACATGGCTGCTTTGAACAGTAAAATATGGACTAACACTCTATAATACCCCACTGTTCTCAAATCTTGCAAAAGCCAGAGTGGATAATTTTCTAAAGGATTTTGTAAAAATTCAAACTTTCATGGACCTTAAATCTGTTTTGAAGATTGATAACTTTAGTAGATCTTGATATCTAAATACATCCACGATAAAGAATGATGATTCAATGTTTGTTAGTATTAAAATCTGATTGTGATTAAGACTTGAAAGATTATAGTCCTAATGACATGTTTCACTTGGCAAAAGCAATTAAATCAGGATGTTTTTAGAATTGTTTTATTCAGGCCAAGGAAAGTCCTCAAAGGTAATTTAAACTTAACATCAGCCCCAAATACTTAATAGCTTATCTGACATTTGATTGTTTATCTTGACTAATAATCAAGCTAGAAATTGTTAAAAATAAAATACTCGAACTAATTTCAAAAGAAACGAATGTTCCTTGATGTGTTGCTGAGTATGCAGATTGCTGGCATGGACAAAACCAACCAAGTAGAAGGGGGCATATACAGCTTTATGAGAGCTTCGATTGATGATTGATGATTGATGACAGTGCATGAGCAGCCCTGTATAGGAAAAACAGAGCAGCCAAGTGTCAAATAAGAAGTCAAATGTCAAGAGTTAAGGACAGGATGAGCTAACTGATTGCAAAAAGTAATGCACAGGAGTAAATAAGCTCAGAGAATTCCATGTACTTGGGAAGAGGTAAAAACCACTGACCCGATCGCACTACCAAGCAAATGGCCAACCAGACCAAGACAAGAACTTGCATGGCACAAGGAGCCTCGAAAATGAAATAATTCCTTGACACTAAAAACATTGTGAGTAATCGTTCTAAGGAAATTAATGTTATGATCCAATCAACCAATAAGGCCTAAGAGGGAGGAGCTCAAAAGACCATAAATATCAAAAGAGACCACCGGAAGAAGGCTCGTTGCAATGAAAGGCACAAACACAAAAGCTGTGAAAATAATGGAAAGGAAATTTGTATAAAACGGGGAAAATTGAAGAGGCATTAGTAAGGTATATGCTCATGATTGGTTTAGTAATGTTTAAAATCTATTGACATGGATAAGTGTGTGTACGTGTGTATGTACTATATGAGTCTTCTATGAGTCTGGTGGGTATGATTTGTTTGTGTATGTGGGTACAACTGGATGTGTAAAAATGAGTTATGTGCATCCCCAAGGAACGTTGTGAATTGAGTACACAAAGCAATGGGGACAAGCTTAGTTTGATAGATCACTGGGTAATGGGGACAAGCTCAGTATACTAAACAATGGGATAAGCTTAGATTGATACATAACTGCAATGGGGACAAACTCTACATGAAGGTTGTGATTGCAGCAATTAGGAATTGTTGAGAAGATACTTGGAGATGAGTCTTGTCTGTGTGTATACATGTAATATGTGTGTGTCCAATATTGGTCTAAATGTTGTTTCCTGTGTGCTTGAATTGTGTGAAAGAGTATGTGTTGGTATTATTACTATGCAACAGATCTGGAAGTGGTAAAAGAGTGAAAAACTACAAAAAAAAATAGAATATCTACTTAGACAAAACTGTAGTGGTTTTGAAACGAAGGCTTATGACTGCTCAACCAGAAATATTGGTTATCAGTTAATGTTTGTTTTCAGACGTGGGGTGAGGAATGTTCAGTTGTCTGAAAGTTGTTCCAGAAGCTAAACAATAGCTTGGATGACTCTTTGGGTTACTGTTATATAAGTGTTTCTTATTGTTTTAGAATTATGTCTAGCTTCTTTATTTCAATCTATGTTACATGGGGACCATAGAAATGTCTGCAGAACAAAGGACTTGCATCATATGTGACAAAGAGCGCAAAATCTCCCAAAGAATTTAAGTTTAATCTTCCTATAAGATTTGAATAATAATTTTAGTAATTGAATGCATTCGTAGCCACAATCTTGGCTATTCGTAGCAATTAGAGATCAGCAGATCTCTTCAACAATAATGAGGATGAAAATTTCAGCAAAACCCTAATATGAACCCTAAACCTGCTCTTTCAGTTGACTTACCCATTTCTAGTTTGGCAGCCTTTTGTTGTGCTTGTTATATATGCACAATGACAATGAAAACAATGAAATTTTGTTTATTTGTGTGTCGAATTTCAAGTGAACAGAAAAAAGATATATGTATTTTATGTTGAAAATATTACTACATTCTGAATGTATTACAAGATTTGCACAAATCCTCCGCCCTCTTTCAAATCTTGAAAATATTGCAAATTTGCACAAAGCCTCCCCGTCTTACAAATCTTTGGAAGACATGGGAAAGGTTCCTATGTTCGTAATAATGAAGATTGTGATGAAATCATTTTGTTAATATCTCCAATGTTAACTGTGTATTAATATGATGGAAATCTCATAAATTTTAAAATGATCAATGACACCAGTACAAATAAATGAATCAAGTTAAGCAATGCAGAATAAATGAAGCAAGTTAAGCAATAAACCTTCAGAATTTTCTGAAATGCTTCAAACAGTTCATAAATTCTCTACTTGACATATGCATTTCTTTTCTTGTGATAAAGTAAAAACACCAAAACCTGCTGCTCTATTCTTCAATCTAGATCACTTAATGCATATAGATTAAAATGCCTACATAATTTTATCTTGCCAACGAAACAGGGGATTGAATAACTTGAGTGAACGCAGACATATTGTAGATTTGGCTGTGATGTAGTACACTCTAGACCCCAAACAAAAACCACCCAAACTACAGGACTTCCCAACAGCACTATTTGAAGTGGCTGCAATATGGTATAGAGTCTAGACCATTGGTATAAACTATAAACTAGTCCCTAAACAAAAACACCCAAACCAAAACAATGTTATCAGCACTGTTGTTATAAATGAGGCATTTACATGGACAAATTTTTGCCATCCGTAGGATACCAAATGGTAGTCAATATTTTTTAATAAAAAATGGGTCAAAATGATATTAACCACAAGGCAAGGGGTTAGATCGACAAAGCACACATCTTTACACAATATTGTACCAAAAAGGGGGATGATACTAGTTATGTACTCTAGGGACTCACCCAAATGCTTGCTTGCATCTTGATTGAGTTTGTTTTCAAAACATGGCACGCCTTGTGGTTCTTTTCCTCAATTGCTAGTTAAACTAAGCCAACACTAAATCTAACCGTAAGTCCTAGATCAGGCACATGTGGTTGTTTTTTTGTTGGCAATAATATCATCTAATTTCAATCACTAACGACTGTAAGACTCAAACCTCTCCTAAAAACCTTTGTTTGCAAGAAACCCAAACCAAATCAACACAGAAAAGTTCAATGAAACTTAGGGACTTTTCAATAAATCTAATAGAACCAATGAAAAAAAAATGTTAGGACTTAGAAGCTAGGTAATAGATGCTCACCGTCAGAGTAAAGGTGCTCCTGAAGGCTTCCATTGGGCATGTATTCATAGACTAAGAGCCTGTGGTCATGGTCTGCACAGTAGCCAATCAATGCAAGCGAGTATGGGGAATGCAGCCTGCTCAGAACATCAACCTGTTCAACAAGGAATCCATGCATATTGGCATTTGAGTGTTAAGCCAAATACATAAATGACACAAACAGCATACAATCAGTAAAACAACATTTTAATATTGCGGGATACATCATATCAAATTTGCATGATACTTTGTGAAATTATATCTTCAGAAATTTCTACCATCTTTGGAAAATCTCCTTTACTGTTTTACAGGGTCAATTTCCTGATTTAATTTTCAACCCCCATTACCTCCAATCAGTTCACCTAAAGGTACATCTTACTTTATATAAGTAAACTACAGACCAAAATGGCACTCTTCTTGTCATATATGTAGTTGTCTTTTTTTAATCACCTTTCATAGATCTACTCCAACTTATAACTTCAAAAAGATGTATTGCATTCTTCGCTGTTAATCAGAGACTTTATTAGCTTCTCTTTTGATGACAAGGAATTACCTGGAAGAAAGCTCTAAGTTTGTTAGTTTAGGTTTCTTCTCAAATTCCAGATCATGTCGTCCTTATTTTCTTGTATGAGTTTATAAAACATTAAGTATCCCTTTATAAATGCATGGTCATCTTCAGCCCTGCCATTTAGAATGAGGTGGTAAACACCTCTACTTTGTAAACTGGAAGCCAACAGAAAACTGTAAATAAAAATAAATAGTAAACTGATTTCCAACACCATAAACTATTCAGTTGGAACAAATGTGAAATCATTCTATATCTGCATGGAAAGCGGAAGATACCATGTTTGTTTCATTGTACTTGATTGTAAGAGGTAATTTATAATGGAACCATATTAAAAACATTGAAAAGACAATGGCTACTATTTTATTTCAATACCAGTTTCATTTAGATTCTGACAAATACAGTATGGCAGAAAAAGAAAATGAAATGTTTATCAGTTGATATATTCTTCTGTGTACTAATAGCATAAAGGGATGAAGATGATAGCATACCTCATCAACTATTGAACAGAGTGTCTGATTCAAAAGTAAGACCATATAGAGTCAAATGTTACCACTGATGTACAGCTGCCCTTCCTAGATGAAAAGGCATTAAAATCTAGTAGGAAGTTATTATTAAAGAAGCTGCAAGCTTCACATATTTTACCTAACTTTATCGTCTAGCTTTCCTTCTATATCAAGTGGACTGTTCTACCCAGTCTTACTCCACCTTCTCAGTTTCTTCAAAAACAATGAAATTTCATTTCTACAAATTTGTATTCGAAATCCTAAAATGGACTTATGAAATAAACTGCCTCATGAACTTTGGATCAGTAAATATTGTTGTTCCAATTGAACTATGGCAGAGAATCATAGAGTTCAACTTGGGAGTGTTGTTTAGAAGGAAATCCAACAAAACCACTTCTTTTTGACCCCATATGCTTTCTTCAAATTTGGGAAGGCCATGTCTGAAGCCACTTCCCTTGTTGAACAATGTTCATCTCAAAAATAAAAAATGATTTACCTGGATGAGAATGTCTATGATTTTAAGCTCTTCAAGGTCTGCAGATGTGTTGACGAGGACCCCAAATGGGGTATCTATCCCTATTTGAAGGGATAATTTATTCAAGTGACAAAATTTCAAATGCCTCAATTTTACACAGCATGAAACAATCCTTTATTTTGAGCTCGACCAACTGGAGGTAATCTGTAGTAAAGTTTTCTACAAAAGAAGTTTCTAAGTTCAAGTAAATGAGATTGGATGCATAGATTTGCAAATTAAACAAGCTGGCATAATGCTTGATCAACAACTTCTCAAGAAGTGGGCACATTGCTAAATCAACAACTTCCCAAAAAGAACAAGCCTTTAAAAACATAAAACCCCTAAACTCTCTGGGTATTTCTATAAACCAAAAACCCTCAATTTCCAAAATCCTCAGAAGCTCACAGGTAAAAAGAGAAGGTGGAACATGCCTTCCCCACATTACCCTGCAATGAAGAGCAACATTTTTTCACTCCATTCACAGCTTCCAGTTTTATGCATCGCTCAATGCTCACATTGTTCAGTATTATTTCCCCAAACCGATTATAACCTTACTGAAGGAAAGACCAAACCGTAGACTCTCAAGAGAGAGTGAAGGAAAAGGATATCGTTTATCACATTTTTCATGTACTGAAACTGGGTGGTTGACGTCTGGAATTTTTATAATGCTGGAAAGAAGTGATATTATTGAATCGAAAAAAGACCATGGCAAGTGACTTACCTCAAGATTCTGCACAAATTGTGTCGGGCTGTCAACGATGCCAATGACAAAAGAAGGGCAGAGTTTGCAGGAAAAATTAGAAAGCCCTACCACACCAGAAATTTATCAAAAAGAGATGAACCAAAACCATGTTCCCTACAACTGCTGGTTCAATCTGTTCAGGGTAAACGAAAAGTGGATCTTAAAATATCGGGGTTTACAATATTTCATATGTGACTGAAATCCGATTTGATCAAGAGATCTAATATTAAATGCAATCCGTTTTATCACAGATCTAATATTAAATGCAATCTGATTTTATTCCACAGCAAACAACTACCTCACAATTGTTTTCTGGCGGCCGGGCACCTGAAATTTGTACTGAAGATGGTTTAGCAGGGTGAGACAGTAGTTTAGGAGCGTGAGACAGGTTTGCCGATGAAATTTGCACTGGCAATCTCAGAAGTAAAGCCTATCGGCTAACTACGAATTTGAACACAGCACATGCATATTTGTGCTTTACAGAGTTACTGACGACTTCAAGACCACAACAAAATAATAAACAACTGCGCGTATCCTTCCAATGTCATCCGCATAAAATTTATTGGTGTCTTTTTGTAAGAGTAGTTGGCAGTCCTCCCTTCATGCGCATGATGAAGTCAAATGTGTACCTTGCAACAAATCCCTCTTCCACTTTCACGCTAAAGCTATGGATAACAGAAGCCACGATTGATTTCATCTGAATAAACGCCATCTCCTTTCCCAGACATATCCGAGGCCCCGCATTGAAGGCTGCAAACTTGTACGCATTTTCTCCCACAAACTCCCCATTTTTGAGCCATCTCTCCGGCTTAAACTCGTTGCAGTCCTCGCCCCAAATACTTTTCATCCTGCCCATTGCGTATGTACTGTAGTCAACAGTCCACCCTTTACCCACAAATCGACCATCTGGTAAAAAATCGTCTTGGAGGGCAGCTTTGGAATTGATGGGCACGGGAGGATACAAGCGCAGAGACTCACACACAGCTGCGTGCAGGTATGTCATATCTCTCAACTCTTCGTAGCTAAAAACAACCCCTTTATCTCCATCTTCATTCATACTGCTGTACTCTTTTCTTTTTGCTAAGATCTCCAGAACTTCACGGCGAATGCCTTCTTCCACTGTGGGATGAGAGGACAGCACCCAGAAGAACCACGTCAGAGAAGTAGACGATGTATCCCTGCCTGCTAACATAAAATTAACAATCATATCTCTCAGAAATAGATCGGATTTGTCAGTTAGCACAACTTTCTCTTCAATTTCAGCCGAATTGTCAGTATCTGTGCCAAAAGTTGCCATGAATCTGGAAAGAAGGTCGTCTCTGAGCGGACCAATTTTCTTACTCTGTATCTCCGCAATCTCCTTCCTCCTGGATCGAATAATACCCAGTGAAAATTCATCCACCACACCGATCGCCTCGCGCAGACGCCTTTCAGAGCCAATATTGAGCATCTTTTTGATTCTCCACGCAAAGGGCACGCTGTAAAAAATCCTCCCAAAACTTAATTCCGTGGCATCGTCAAAAGCTCGGGCAAAGGCCACCTGAGAGAGAGAAGGATGCAGATACGCAGGGTCCACTCCAAAAGCTACCTTGCAAATATTATCGAAGGCAAATCTTTGCAGAACATCCTGCAAATTTACAGAGACTCCTCTGTTGCAGACATTGGAAAGGACAGGCATGAGGCGATCTGTGATCTCCGACTGCACCGTCTCGACCACAAAATTTCTGAGGGACTTGGTATTGAATTCATAGCTGGCAGCCTTCCTCTGCATCTTCCACAGCTCTCCGTCCACATTGAAGATTCCACTGCCCAAGAAATCGAGCAGAAGAAACTTCAAACGGGGTACTTTTTCATAGTTTTCAAATCTTGTTTTGAGAACATGCTCCACATTTGTAGGGCTGGCAGTCATATAACCTATATTTCCCACCGGGCGATGGCATTTGGATGTAGCAGAGGGAGAAGTAATGAGTGTGTCTGCAACCCAGTCGTGAAACCTGTGACGATTTTTTATCAACGAAGGGAGAAAGCCGAGTATGGGATACAGAGTCACCCCATCCGATTTTTTGCGGAACAAGTGCAGTATGAAGATGAGGGTGAGGGGTATTAGTGCAACACAAGGGATGAGCATCTCGTATGAAGTGCAATGAAAGCCGTAGGGAGCCATGGTCGCTGCTCGCCTGCACGAGTAAATGATTTCGTCCACTCTTATGGCTTGAAATGCGATAATTTCGAGAGAATCCTGGCACGGACGTAATATTTACGCCGAAGGCGTGTCCTATATGAGCTTTCCAAGCTCATTTTGTCTATGAATGGTCCAAAACGAAGGACAGGGCTTGGTTGACATTAAAATGAATCTCACCCGTCCATCTGCTTTCTCAGCGCTTTTCACGCGTTGGCTGTTTTTTCGTTCACGCGTTCATCGATTTTCACGCCGTCACAGATTTTTACGGCCGTTGATTCACACGGACACTGTTGTACTAATATAAATTAAAAAATTCAAAGATTACCAAGTGGTCAGTGGCACGAATCCAATTGTGCCCAAATTTATGTTTGGACAGATATTTAATTTCAATCTTGTTTGTACGCACACGTACCGAGAAAAAGTGCGCTTCATTTCTGTGTCCCTGTAATACATTGAAAGCTTCGTACTGAGTGGAAAAAATTAAATTCCAGTTTAATTAGCCAGTAAATTAAAAATATATATTAGCCAGTTTAATTCCAGTTTAATTAGAATGAGGATTTAAAATATAAATTAAAAAATTCAAAGATTTATTCATAGAAAGTTAAGAGATATGGAGTGGGTTCCAACTTTAGTGAGGAGAATATTCTTGATATATAAGATATAAATTAAAAAAATTCAGAGATTTATTGATAAAAAAATATTAAAACCTTAATGAGGAGAATATTCTTGATATACAAGATATAAATTAAAAAAATTCAAAGATCTATTGATAAAAAAATATTAAAATCCTAATAATGAGCACATTTAGGTTTTTATTAAAATGAAAATTATGCCAAGATTTTAATAATGAACACATTTAGATTTTAACATTACAGTATAATTAATATATAATGTATATTTTATATAATAATTTTTTTTTTATAAATAATATGATTATATTAACTAATTATTATATATATTATATTCTTTAACAAAATTATTAATAAAATTAAAATTACGGTCAAGATGTTAATATTAAGCACATTTAGATTTTACTAAAACGAAAATTATAGCCAAGATCTTAATAATGAGCACATTTAGATTTTAACATTACTACATAATTAATATATAATATATATTTTATATAATAATTTTTTTTAATAAATAATATGATTATATTGTCTAATTATATATATATATATATATATATTCTTTAACAAAATTATTAAATATATAAATAAAATAATTATTATTATATTTTAAAATAATAAAAAAATATATAAATATAATTATAATTATCATGTGCTATTTATGTTATAAAATAAAAAATAGAAAATGGACCAAAATTTATCCTAATTGACCTTCCACACTTCTTCGCGTACCCATTGCACACTAAGGTGCCATTGCTAGTTTAACATTTTCCCGACAAAACAGAGAGGGACGAGAATGGATCAGAGAAGTCCATTGGAACTTTGGACGTTACCTAATGCTTGGTACGTACTATGCACTTCTGTCTCGATAGAATTTCCCGCTAGAAAATACGGAAAGAGTGGGGTTTGGGAAGATCCACGGCTTTGTAAGTCTAAGCACATGAGCAATAAATTAGCTCTCCAAGGAATAATAATCAGTGACATTGTAGCATCAAATTTGTCACATCAACTATGATGGCAATGTCTATGGGGGTGACAATTTGCACTGATAAGCATCATTGGCATTCAATGGATGCATCTGTGCAAGCCACTGCTAACGGTTTGTACCTGTACCTGCTGTTGGCATTGTCTCCAACTCTTCTGTCTTGCTGCACTGTCACCCATCACCAGATCCGCTGGACAATGTCTATAGATTTTTTCTTTTTTTTAAAACATATTTAAAAAGTGCATTAATTTCTTTTTAATTTTTTATTATATGTTTTAAAAACTAGGGTATTAAAACTATTATGTATTTTTAGTTAATTTTTTTTATTTCTTTTTAATTTTTGGAATTGGTGTATTATAGATTTGTTTTTGTTAATAATTTTAATTTTTTTTATTTCTTTTAATTTTTAGAATTGGTGTATTATAGATCTTTTAAAGATTTATAAGTATTGTTTTTTATTTGATAAACTATTTTTATTTACCCAGAATTATTTACTTTTCATCTACTTAATATCTACTTTATTTTATGTTTAAAAAAAAGTTTTCTTTTGTGTTTAAATCATGTGAGAAATTATCTCAAGTTAGTTTTGCACCTCCAAAAGTTAAATATTTATACAAGAATGTTTTATTTCCTTATAAACATAACAAAACAATATCAAATAAAAATGACGAGGATTTAAATTTTAGTGTTTCAAATTAAATTTGCATGTGAAATATATGTTCAAAAATATTATTATAGATTGTGACATCAACTAAAAGTACATAATAAAAAATATTTTAAACATAAAGTAAAGTAGATATTAAGTAGATAAAAAGTAAATAATTATGGGTAAATAAAAATAATTTATCAAATAAAAAATAATACTTATAAATCTTTAAAAGATCTATAATACATCAATTCCAAAAATTAAAAACAAATAACAAAAATTAAAATTATTAGCGAAAACAAATCTATAATACACCAATTCCAAAAATGAAAAAGAAATAAAAAAAATTAAAATCATTAGCAAAAAAAATCTATAATACACCAATTCCAAAAATAAAAAAATCCTAATACACTTTTAAAAGTAATTTAATTTAAATATTAAATAGTAAAACAAAAATAAACTATTTATTATACTTTATTTAATCTAAATGTAGTATTGCTAACCACTACACTATTAATATAAAGGGAGTTTAATAATATTAATAAAAGGGAATTATACCTTTTAAAAATTTAAATTCCTTTAATTAATGTTAGTTAACTATTTTCTATTATATAAGTTATTATTTCCTATTATTTCCTATAAAATAATTATTCCCTATTATTAACTAAACCTTAATATTAAATATTTTATCCTATAGCTTAAATATTTTAATATATTATTATCCTATAGGTTTGATATAACTAAACCTTAATCTAATTCAAAAAAATATCTATTATAAAATTTAATATTTTCCTTATAATATAAAATATCAAATTAAAAAATAGTTTAGTAGATAATAAACTAATATAGGGAATATTTTCCTTATAATAACCTTTATTTTACTATAATAAAAATAGGAAATAATTCACCTAAATATTAAATTACTTTTTACTATTATTAAAAGTAGTACATTTAAATAACTAACCTATTTTAATTTTAATTTCAATATTTTTTAGTTAATTTTTGTATTTCTTTTTAATCTAATATTAAACTAATAATTTTAATTTTATCTATTATAGTACATAACTATAGATTTATAAGTAGTATTTTAAGGAAAATAGTAAAATAAAGGTTATTATAAGGAAAATATTTCCTATTTTTTTAGTTAGATATTATTTTTATATTAGTTCACTAACCAATATAAAAATAATATCTAATTCCTATTATTTCTCTATAAAATAATAATTCTCTATTATTAACTAAACCTTAATAGTAATATTAAGGGAATTTAATATTAGTTAACTATTGATAAAATAAGGGAAAGTTAAAAGTACTTATTAAAAGGTTATTATAAGGAAAATATTTCCTATTTTTTTAGTTAGATATTATTTTTATATTAGTTCACTAACCAATATAAAAATAATATCTAACTCCTATTATTTCTCTCTAAAATAATAATTCCCTATTATTAACTAAACCTTAATAGTAATATTAAGAGAATTTAATATTAGTTAACTATTGATAAAATAAGGGAAAGTTAAAAATACTTATTAAAAGGTTATTATAAGGAAAATATTTCCTATTTTTTTAGTTAGATATTATCTTTATATTAGTTTACTAACCAATATAAAAATAATATCTAACTCCTATTATTTCTCTATAAAATAATAATTCCCTATTATTAATCTTAAATAAATAAAATAATAATATTAAAGAATGCACTTATAATATAAATAACCAATCGACAATATTTTTCATTAATCATAACTACAAATTATTAAATGTCTTATATTTTCACAAAAGAAATATAAGAAAAAATGATTGGATCACAAACAAATCATAATCCTATCACATCTTTTCAATTGAAAGTCTTAAAAATCATGATAATATACACCTCATTCTCCTCCACAAATGTTGCTTTCTTTTATCTTTTGTATGGAAGTTGCCTGGTGTCTTCCTACTATTGCTTTCTATGACCTTTTCTTTCTTTTTATTAATGTTATTACTGCAGGTCAGCTGTTCTCTCTTCCACGGCACACAGGTCCACTCAATTTTAACGTATACGGAAAACTCGGTCATTGTAGTCCACAAAGTAATAATAAGCACACAAGTCATCCATCGAGAGGTAAGATAAGAGAATGACAATACAATACAAATACTTTTTGGCGTGGGCATCACAATGTCTTATCTAATTCTTTGCATGAAGTCTTTGCACGTTCCATGACTCCTAAGCAATCGCTCATCTGATTACAACATAATTCGACCACAAATAAAGATTATGACTTTCTTCCATCTTTCCTTCTATCATAAAAGTTGTTTCGTCTCTTTCTGTGATTTTTTTGTTCATGCATAACAGCTATAAAAATGATATCTAACTCCTATTATTTCTCTATAAAATAATAATTCCCTATTCTTAACTAAACCTTAATATTGGGAATTTAATATTAGTTAACTATTGATAAAATAAGGGAATTATTAAACTAAAAAAAAAATCGTTGTATTATTGTTTTAGTTGATTTAAACCAATAATAGTATTATAGTTATCAAAATTAATAGGTTTTAAATAGTGTAAACTTTAAATATTATTGAACATTAATTAAAATACTATTTTTATTATTTACCATTTTATTTGAAATACTGCTTTTGTATTGTTTTAAATATTGTTTTTGTTAGTTTTGCACCTCCAAAAGATCCATTTGAAATTTAAAACTTTATAATGGTTTCAAACTAACTCCCTTCCCACTAACCACTATTATTATGCATTTTACCTTCTTTTTTTTTTACCTTAAATTTTTATACAAGAATGTTTTATTTCCTTATAAACATAACAAAGCAATATCAAATAAAAATGACGAGGATTTAAATTTTAGTGTTTCAAATTTGCATGTGAAATACATGTTCAAAAATATTATTATCTATATTTTTTAGTGTACTAGATATTACACTAAATGGTTTTTTAGTTTAAAACCTAAGAAATAAAAATCTATGCCTAAAAGGTAGATTTAAATGGTTGTCCATAATCAACTTGGAATAAATTAACTAGTGTAATATCTAGTTTTTAGATTTTAATACACTAACTATTGGTATTAAAATTTCTATCTACTGGGCAAAAATGCATATTAAGGAATTATTAAATTTATGCAATTTTCTATAGATCTACTTAATATCTACCTAATATCTAGATATTACAATTTTAATAAGTTTAAAAATATTTTTTTGGAATTAATGTTTTAGTTTTTAGATTTTATTAAAAACTAGATATTTATGTTTACAATCTATTAAAAATATTTATTTGCAATCTATGAAATTAATGTCCATTGAGATCTCTTTTTAAAAAATGTTTTAATTTTATTTTAATTTTTTGTATTTATAGGTTTTATTATTTTTAAAAAAGTTAATACTATCTTATTTAGTGATTTTATTTATATTTGTTGCAACACTAAATCTTATATAACTCATTCTTAAAATTTATATTATATTAAAATAGTAAAAGTAGTATTAAGTATTTAGTATTAATTGATATAAAGTTTTGCATTGTATAAATCCTTAAATTATTTTAGATAATAGTATTTAGTGTTGCAACAAATATATTATACTTCTTTAAAAGTTTAAATATAATCACATATTAAACTTATTAAGATAATAGTAATAGTATAGTTCTTATAATTCCTTTATAAACTAAGAATATAAAAGAAAAACTAGTTAGAATAAAAATTTAAATGATTTAAGTATTTTTTATAAAAGATACACTTAATTTATAAGAATTAAACCAATTTATTTAATAATTTAATATTCAAATATTTAATTATAATTATAATTCTTTTAATTTATATTTAATAATATTTATAATAAAATGTGTTAAATTATAAAAAAATTATACTTAATTTAAACTTTAAAATACTTTTAAAAATTATATAAATTAAATTTAAATCGTTTCTAAATAATATAAAACACATTATGTTTTTTTTACTTTAAGTCAAATAAAACTATTTTAACGATTTTTAATTAATCCTTTATATAATAAAACTAATATTTTTAATTTCACAATTATTATTATTATTATTTTTTTTTGTTGAGTCAAAATAATTTATTAAAACTCAATAATTAAATTAAATTAAATTAAATTACAAAAGATTTACCGTGTTTAATTATACCATGTTTTTAAATTTAATTTCCTGATTGCAGAGTGAAGAGTGTCGGACTTGGAGGTGATGGGACAGCTGCAGCAGGACGACAAGACAGCAAGGCTTGTAGGGTTTGCACGGGTGCAGCCATGGGATGGCCATTGATGCCCAGGTGCAAATTGTCACCTGCATAGCCAGTGCTGTCTATGATAGATGTGAACAAGATTTTTGGGATAATTGAAGTTTTTATAGTGACGTAATCTTCTCTTAATAATATTACAGGTGACGATATACATGAACTCCAAACTCTATGGAGCGCCACCAAAGGTCTATGGAATCTACTAAATATGTATTTTTAAATTTTTAAATAAAATATAAACAAGTGTCACAAGTATCTGTTTTTATAACATCGTACTAATAATATATATTATAGTTGTTTGGCATCCATATTGATATATATTCATATTTATATTTAAAATATTTAAAAGTATATAGGGGAAACATACTAGTAGTCGCCAGGGCTAACTTCACGGTAGAGAGTGGAAAATAGGTCTGATTTCTTCGATTTTTTTTTGGGCTTGTTTGTAAGTGAGTTATTAGTTTAAAAGGAAAAAAAATGGTTTGTGGGTAGTTAAAATGCATCTTCTTGAACCTGTAAAGCAAAAGATGGTCAAAAAGGGTGTTTTTAAACCTCTGTCCCCTACATCTTTACCACTTCGCCACTACCTGTTCATTGGACAACCAATAAAAACTTAAAAAAATTCAAGGTGTTTTCAATGTGTTTTTATTGGAAATAGATATGTACCAATAGTTGTTTAATTTTTTTTTGTCAACTACACATTCAGTAGTGAACATATATCGGTGTAATTTGTAAATTTTTGTAGGCATAATTAAAACAATGTAATGACTAAAATATAAACGGTTTATTGGGGGGGTCAGGTAAGCATGGAGTAAACAACAATTGGATCATGGACAACAATGGCACATTTCCCCTAATATAAATATATAGAGACGTGGCTAATATATAGACAAAACGCACCTATGTACATACAAAAAAACAAAAAAACATACATAAACATACATAACATGATGCGGCCCCCGCCAGACGGATAAAATCATATGAGACCCACTGAACTAGTAGCAGATATGAGGAAGGAGGGATGATGGCTAGTAGCGGACACTGTTAGTTTTAAATTTTGAATTTTGCCACTTCTCCTGTTTTGAAAATGACTAACGGTAGTTTTGTAAGGAGAATGGTAGTAATGATGTTGCAGTACTTATATTTGCGAGTAATACTGCAAAAAGATCGCCCGCTGAATTAGGGGAGAGGACCTAGTACCTGAGCGTGTTTCAATAGATGTGATAGTAGTTGTTTATATAATGTCCAATATTTTTATCAATATTGGACCAATAGTTGTGACTTTAAAGTTGTTAGTGTTGATTATGACTACCCATAATTAAACAAAATGTATTCCTTTGATCTAAAAAACAACCAATCATGTGATTCCACATTAGCACTCAATAAAACATGGTGTGAATGCACAAGTATTGGTCTCACTTTTTTTTTGGGCCTTTTTGGACACCTTGACAAAAAGCATGCTGATGTGGCATCATATTTGATGATGTGGCCCTGAAACCTTAGTTATAAGCAGGTGGCTTATCAAGGAAGTTGCTGTAAAAAAATGGGAGTGATTTGAAATTTCCATATAGAATAATTAGAAGTACGAAGTTAGGGTGCACAACTACTGGGTCCTCTAGCCTAGTTGAATGAAAACTCCCTCGTGCAGGCAGAGTTCCAACTTTCGCTCTTCATTGTGAATGCTCACCGCAGACCTATGCAGACACCGTTTGTCACAGATTTATCTGCCATCCTCACTATTTCACGATTTTCTTAAGCTCGTGAGTAGGATTCAAACTAAAAATCAAAGAAATCATAAAGCTAAAATTTTGTGTTTCAATCTGGTTCCATATTCCTTGCATCCACAGCAGGTATACACATAAGGCACAAAGATTAGCTTCAAAGGATGTTGTGGATGACTGGAATGCTGAATCTCCTCTCCTACTTTGGGCACCATTTGCAGAGTTGCCATCAAGTCTGAAAAATTCTTATCTAGAACTTGATAAAGACCATCCAGCCCAGGTTAAACCTCGCTTTAGGCTAGATAATTTGTCGAGGACTGAACTCTTATTTATATGTAGCCCATTTATCATGAAATGAAGGATTTTTAGGACTGTGTTCCAAGAAAGTTATTTCAAACGCCCCTTGGTGAAACACCAAATTTCCAATCTCTAGTGGAAGATTTATCTAGACCAATACACAATCCACGAAGAGCGTTGCTTGCTTGAAATATATTACTACAGAGAAAACAATATACAGAAAGAGTAGGATAATATATTTCTATAACCGTCTTCTGAAATGATGGTGGCCGGTGGAATAGCAATAGGTGTATGTGGGTAGTGTTCCTTCCTATGATCAACTTTATAGCGGCCACTACTTTCACAAAACTGATGTGTTCCACTCACTCTTCAACCAATGGCACATTTAACATGCCTCACAATAATTTCCATGGACTAGCAACTATGAAACGATGTTCATTCCTTCATGCTATATCTATATTTTAGAACGATTCTCTTTGCTATTGTAATTCACATTACAATGTCATGTGAAAGATATCACAATTCGTTATACAATAATTAGTTTCCTTATGTATTTGATGGTTTTCATAGATAATTATAATGCTTGCACTTGATTTGAAAAATGACTTTTCATTGGTAAGTCACAAGAGTGCAAAACGGAATGTGAATGCAATCATTATAATGATCTTACTTGTCCCTATGTTCATGTATGATAAGAAAAGTAGTTCTCTTATGAAAAGGTATTAGTTCATTTTCCTTATCATATGGGTGATCCTACAATACTCGTTTACAGTTTTTGACCAAACTAGACACTGAACTGATTTTTTCTAACTAAATTTTTACTTTCATACACCTATAGCGGCTATTTAACCGTGAGAAATTTGAAGATGATGCAAACTAGTGATTTGTGACATTTTTTCTCTAGATTCTAAATATTTTTTTTTCAAAATTTTTGGAATTAGATTGTACTTATTTTTTCATCTCTTTCAAAAACTAGTTTTTTTCTATTAAACACTATTTTTAAGGAGTGACACTCATCGTATAATACATAAATTTTTTTACATGAAGGATAAAATTCTAATTTTTTTGCATTTAGATTTGTAACTATGATATCTAGTGCTTTCAATTAGTTTTATAGTTTTTTATTGAATAGTTTTTTGTTAATCAAGTTTCGAAGTCAAACCAATTACAATTCAGACATAGGTGAACTGTATAACACAACTTTTTTTTTATGTATCGAAATTCAATTTTTTTTTGGTTGGATCAAGATTTCAGTATCTAGTGCACTCATATTTAAAAAAAATAAATTATAATCTTCTATTTTTCCACATTTGTAGAACAAAGAGCTTGATTTTTGGTGAAAAACCTACATTCACAAAAAATAAAAAATAAATATAATAATCAAATTTAATTTAATTAAAATTATATTTTTTTGGAAACTTATAATAAGGGCTACATACTTTTTAAAAAAAATAATTAAAGGAATTCATTTGATCCCCCAAAAGGTAAATCAAAAGTGGTTTTTTATCAGCATTTTGATAGGTGTAAAGGAGACTTCGTTATAGGTATGGTTTAAAACTAGTGGGGTTCTTTCCAAGGGGGTTTGGTCTAAGGTGGTTTGATCAAACCCTCTTCAATTGGAACCCTTTAAATGGAACTTTTCAAGGCTTAAATCATTATATTTTCTAAAAACATGTAATTTAAGCAAAAATCAGGATCTCTCAGAAATTGTAAACCACTATTGTGGCATCACCCATATTCATCTAAGTTACTACCATTATATGAACAAAGTGGAAATGAAATTATCAATTATTTCTTTAATGCAATTTATATCTTCGCGATTTGAGGGAAGATTCACCCTTTAGAAATGATAAAGAGGAAGCATGCTCGGTGAAGGGTATTTATTCTCAAGGTATTTAACATTTGAGAGGGAGAAGAAGAGGGGGGAGAGAGGGAGAGATAGCTCAATATATAGAGAGAGGGAGGGAGAGGGATAGGGAGAAAGATACAGAGATAGGGATATAGAAGTAGAGAAATATTGTTGGAACAAATGCTCCAGCATAAACAAATGTCATAGTAGAGTGTTGTGTAAGTTTCAAGACTTTGTGGTTCAATATCTCTTTACAAGGTTGATTTAAGTTAAATTGAGATAAGTTTTAATAGTATTTGTATTGAATTTGATCATATTACAAATTCTCATATGGAAAATCCCTTCTATGAGTACCTAGGATTTATTGTCCCACTCTTTAAGTGTAAATTATCTTAAAGTAAATCCACTAGCATGTATCATTATTTCTTACAATCAAAGTAAACATAAGCAAACCTTCCAAGGGGTCATTACCTTGCTAAGAACTCCCTTAACTACGTAGCACACTCATCTACCATTATTACGAGCATTCCAGTGAAAACAATGGGAGAAATAAAAAAAAAAGCCACCAATTGTGGTAGATGAGGAGGTTGTTACCCTTCAACTCTCCAAAGAGGATGGGTACTATCATTGTTGCTTGGATCCCCACGCTGAAATGATAGCTCCATCCATAGTCACGAAAAAACTCATCTCTCATATCTATAGTGTCCAAAAGTCTCTAATTTGCAATCTCTAAAAAAACTCATGTATTTTTATGTATTAGTTGTTCATTTGATTGTCACCCAAGTAAATTGGATATGTATAGTCTTAGAACCTATGACACAACCCATCCTCAACTCTATAATTATCAAGACTAACTAATGTCCAAAGCCATCATAAGTTGCATATTGCAATAATCTATAGCCAAAATGGCCAAAATGAGTAGTTTTGAGGAATTCTTAACTAGAAATTCTCTTGTAAAACTACATTTCAATTATCAAATTTAAATTAACAAAAAAATATCAAACATGTATTGAATCTATCACATTATCTTAAAGAATATTATTAGCATCACAAGGAGGATCATCAACAACAATTGATCAACACAGTCTTATTTGTATCATCTAGAAAAATCTTTGGAAAAAATGTCACAATTGGAGTATAACACGCATTTGACATCTCCCCAAGGATTTGTGACACATGAAACATTTTTGTAAAAAAATTTAAAGAAGTGGGAAGAATCATGAGTATGATGACCACAAGAATAACATGGGTGTAAGTCAAAACTAGAAATTGTAATGAAGGTCTACAAGAAAAAATTAATTGAACACACAAAAATTTGCAAAAATTAGAGAAACACAATGTTCTTAATATCTTTGTAGTGCTACTTCATGGGGGAAAATTTCCAATAGAACATACACTCCAATTAAAAATATCCTTGAGATATCTTCTATTTGAGAAATCATTACAATTTATAGAGTAGTGCCAAAGGCAACTCCTACCATCCTATGCATGTGGGATAACTACTTTATTATAACTAACTAGCACTTGAGATGAATTACAAAGCATATACATCCACCTTTATTTAATTTTACATGTGGGAAACTAATAAAGCATATATGGCATACTACTTTTAACTACCATATAGCAAAGCGAATTCCATAACATTAACTCCCCCTTCAAAAAAAATTCCTTAAAGCTTCAAATGAAAAGATGGAGAGAATTTTGATAGGTTCCCATAAGGAACCTTTAGGTTGCAAACCATTCCATTAGACCACTGAACTCCTCAAAAGAATGAGTGAAAAATTGTCTAGTACACTTCTATAGACCTTGAGTTCTAAAATATGGATCCCTCCTCATCTAATGCAAGGAGATTAGTTGAAATACAAATATTAGTACCAATCACTTTCTTGATACAAGATACACCAAAAGTTGGGTACATTTTAGAAGAATGTGGGAGTGCCAACCTAAAGCCACCTCACCAATACATTGGAACACTTAATAAGGACCACAAAACTTGGGACCTAATATATGACCTCACTCATTGCATAATGAATGGTTTGTATAGGGATGGAAACATAAAAGTCCAATTTCCAATGTCAAAGCTACACTCTATGCAATTATAATCAACTTGTTTCATGCAATTTTGGGTCAATACTAGATTTTCTAGAGTATTGTCAACTAATACAACCTCAGAAGAACCTAAAAAATAATTACATAACTTGTAAACCACCTCACAATGCATTATATCATGTAATAATTAACATAAAATTTGGAACCCAACTTATGACCTCACTTGTCCCATAATGAAAACTACTTATAGGTATTTTAGAAGAAGATGGGAGTGCCAACTTATAAAGAACCTCACCAATGTATTGGAGCACCTAATATTAGAGTCACTCAAGGAATCAATCTCCTAGGATCACCTAAAAAGCCTAAATATCCTTCTACAAGAGAGAAAGGTGGGATAATAAATTTTCCAATATAATGGATGCAAATGTGATAGATCAATAATGATCAAAGAATTCAAAATGTACAAATGAGTCCTTTCTTATATAGGAAAGGATGCAAAGTAGAAAAAACTAGGATGATGAAAAGTTTCTTAATCCTATGACATGAGACAATTAGAGGATACCTGATTACATGTATATAAGAAACCTCCAGAAAGATTCCTAGAGCCCTAAGTAAAATTAACATGTGAACATGTGTGAATAGGTCCTAAATCATTACTAGTTAGATAATGTGCTTTTTTCATGTGCCACAAAGGTGGAAATTGGATAGGAAATACCCAATTTCACACTAACACCCCCATTAAATGCAACTTAGGGAGATGGGTGAAAAATGAAAAATATGCTAAGCTAGAATGATGGGTCTCAGCTTCCAAGTACCCATGGACAAAATAATCTCTCAAAAACAAAGAAGAGGAGAAAACTCAAAGGGAAAAAATTCCTCCACAAAAAAAATACAAGGAAAATTATCTCTAGAAGATGAAAATGAAAAAATCCCATGTTAAGAAAAATCACCTTCACAGGAGAGAAGAAAAGAGATCATGTATTCCCCTTTCAATGTAGAATTTTTCCCAATGGTGGATGCTCAAAACTAGATGTATAAGATGGTCCATGATCATTGAACAATGTTCCTCCCATTAGTAAGAAACAAAACCAATTGTATGCATGAAATCTTCCCATTTCTAAAATGAATATGAAGGAAGAAATCTCAGAATGTGTGAAATTTATGAAAATTGCTCACATGTCTATGTTGATGCCAAAGGTTGCCACTACCAAGTCAAGTGTTCCAAGTGAAATTGATGAAGATGAAAATCCAAAATATAGTAAAGATGAATGAAGAATAGGATCCAAATATGTAGATATCTCCTCTCAAGATAAATATGTCCCCTCCAAATGTTGCTCAAGATTCTCCAAACCCATGTCAAACTATGATGATCATGTGGAGAAAGAACAAGAGGGTTTGAATTTTCCTTGATAACAACTGAAGAAGAATCAAGTTTCTCAAATAGAAGATGATTTACAATCAATAGTGTCTCTCAAATCTTTGCCAAGTAATCATCGCAATTAACCATATCTTGAAGATAATTTATATCTTATTGTATTGAATCATAAGGAGTCATGGATGTAGCAACACAAGTATCATTAGAAGAAACAGGTGATGGAGAAGATGAGATCTCAATGCATTTTATTAGACTACTTTGATCATACCCAATTTTTGGTGCACCCTCACAAGATGTTGAAGTAAGAACACATGATGTATTGATTGATGTTAGAGTGAATGAAGTTTCTATGGAATTTGAATATTCAATTTCTTCATATTCATCAAGCTTCAATATATTTGAAAATCATATGATAGAAAAATATCAAGTGATTTTAGAAAATCTACAACTAGATCGTCTAGGAATTAATTCACCATGCATCTCCCAAAGTTTAGTCCAATGAGTATGAGGGAATAAGTCCATGTCAATGTACTCCATGTGTCAAAGTACACAATTGAACAAATAAATCATACTACATAACTAGACTTTTCATACCATATCATTCTTTTCCCAAATGATTTAGGTTTAGGAAAAATTTAATAGAGATAGGGAACAAGATTTATCCATCTAAAATATTTTAGCATATCATCTTGTCAAGAATTTAGTTCCCATTTTTTAAATTCAATTACATCTAGATTATTTGGGATACCTATCATTTCTCCTTAAATTTAGTCACACAAAATACCAATTAAGAGACTATGATAAGTTGTGAGATACAAGGAGGGTACCCAAAACACAAGCACACAAGGAGGGTACCGTACATTTTGAAAGAACTATGATAAGTTGTGACATACCACAACTCAAGAAGAGTTAACCACTTAGCCCATTATCCATATTTTTCAAACATAGAATAATACTAGTCTCAAGACATTTATTGATAATATAATTTTGACCATAAATTTGAGGATAATGAGATAAAATCAAATTCAATTTAGTTCCCTAAAACTTATATAAATCCTTCCAAAATTTTCAAATTCATTGTCAATAACAGAGCAAGGTATTCCATTTAGAAATACCAAATCCAAGAAATATAGAGCAACAATGTTCATAGCGTAAGGGTGATTTAATGCATGGAAATGCGAAAATTTAGTCAAGCAATCAATCACAATCAAAATTAATTTTACAAATCCTTAGAGTAGAAGCCCTATAATTAAATCCATAGAAATACCACTCCAAGTCATATCTAAAATAGGGACTGGTTACAAAATTTCTATGGCTTTGAGAGTTTCCCCTTCATTCCTTTCAAACATGTTAAATTCAACTACAAATATCTTAACATCATGCTTAATGCCCATCCTAGAAGAAATCTCACTTAATTCACTTGTATATTTTTAAAAACATGAGTGACCTATCATAGGGGCGGAGTGAAATGACATTAGTAACTTAGGCTTGAATAGAGAGTTAAGTTATAAATAAATCCTATCTAGGTAGGTGGGGACTTGACATGTCAAGGGTGGAGAGCATGGGGAGTACTTATAGGTAGGGGATACATAAAACTAATCAAATTGAACTAAGGGGTGACTAACCAATTGGGTTGATACATGTAGAGGGTTTAACAATAGTATGTGGGTTGCAGGTTTGATAACACCAAGTGTTTTCCAACCTCCAATTATATATAGATAGTAATGAAAACTTTTTGTTATTTAGATAGAAAAAATGCAATGGCAGTCACCTTCCAAATTTACCACAACTGTTAGTTAGAAAAGAAAGTTGTATTTCATTTTCATCATATGATCAAAAAATAAATGTATAGTATAATTGGAGGTGGGAAAACACAATGTCAGCTATCATTTAGTTCATTGTACTTGTTCAAATCTCAAGGGAAGAGAGGATGGGGAGGATTTGCAGGTGGGGGATACACAATACTAACGAAATTGAGTGGAGGAGTAACTAACCAATAGGGTATTTACATGTAGAGGGTGTATTAGGGTAGAATTTTCAAATTAATTGCAAATAGCATAATAAACCGAACCCTAATCAACAATAGAGAACAAAGAAAGCAAGAAGTATAAAAACATGAAAGAAAGTCACCTAGTCTTCAAGTCTCCATTGATTGACGTCTATTGCTCCTCTCCACCTTGCAGTAAATAATACAATTGCCCTCAGATTTGAAGTGCAACTATAGCCTATGCCTAAGACTAACAAAATATTGAAGAATTTAATTATCTCAACAACATGATAGTCTATTCAAGATTTTCTTAGATGATGAAAGTGATAAATAGTAGCATTATTTATAGAGAACCAACTATAAAATGAACGATCAAGATTGAAAAAACATTAATTCGATCAATGGCCGAAATTAGATGAGACAAGATGAGATAAGATCGAAAGTGAAGGAGAAAGAGGAAATTAATTGATTTTTCGACAAAATCAATTAGTTTGAAGAGGAAAGTGAATTTTGAAATAATGGAAACATCATCTCGTTGCAAAAGGAAAAAAGTGAGTTAACTTTTTGATTAAATAGAAATTTAATTCAAAAAGTGAGAGAAAAGACAAGTCATTAATTAAATAGAATTTAATTTATTTGTGTTAGAAAAGGATAAAATGAATTAATTAAATAATTTATATTGTTTCATTAATAGAAGAATTTACGACATTAGGTAATAATTAAATAATTAAGATTATTTAATTATCAAAGACGAAAAAGGGGGTTTTAATAAATTCACAGGCTTAGTGATAATTTTTAGGTGTGTACATTTTTCTCCTCTTTGATACAATACATTTTATTGCATTGGGTCAAAGAAAATTAATAAAAAATATGCCCCAGTGAAATTAGGATGAACAAGGATGAAGAGGAGGTAGTGGTATGCCCCCTCGAGAGGACAAGCATGTTGAAAGAACATGAGTGTGCTCTTGAAATGGATGAGAAGACTAGAGGATGAAGGATACGAGGATAGGGGAAAATAGTTAAGGATGATGAAGATGCAAACTAGAAGAAATGTTAGAGTGAAAAAGATGAATGTTAGCATGGAAGACACATATGTTAGCATGGAAGAAATGGATGTTATCTTGGAAGAAATGGGTGTTGAGATAGTGCTAGCTGAGATAATTTGCAGATATATATTTTGTTATGCAAGTACTTGCATTTAATCATCATTGGGTGGTAAAATATGACAAATGGACAAAAAACACCATGGTATGACATCGACCAAGGTGTGCAAGGTCATCCATTTGTAAAACAGATAGTCACAGACAAGGAATATCCTAACTCATACTAAGGGAAAAGTTGTCCTAGTATTTTTGTCAATACAAACCGCATACAACAATCAAATAAAAGACTAGTCATGAGACATCATCTCTCCTCTAAATCCTTCATGGGATATCCTCGAGGTGGCTAGTAACATGACCGAAGTAAATCCAAAAGATAAAACAAAAGAGACCAATCCATTCAGATTATTTTCCAATGTGTTAAGTGATGAGTGGACTATTTTGATAAGGCTTGGTTTCAAGAAAAGAAGCATGTCGTATAAGATGTCAAGTCTTGTTTCGATTATGTAACTACCTATATAAGGAAAATGACAAAGTGTGATAGTGATAAGGTCTAGTTGCAGGAAGGACACACCCTATATAAGACCATTGGTTTTGATTGATTTGACTAGTTTGATTGATGTGACAAATAACTATTTTGACTTGGAGACATGTTGGCTTGTTTGTCTTGTTGATTCAGGATTTGTGTTTGAAGTTTA
>VDFB02300000.1:0-28603 GCA_007258455.2 Sequoia sempervirens | reverse complement strand
AAAAGATCCATTTGAAATTTAAAACTTTATAATGGTTTCAAACTAACTCCCTTCCCACTAACCACTATTATTATGCATTTTACCTTCTTTTTTTTTTACCTTAAATTTTTATACAAGAATGTTTTATTTCCTTATAAACATAACAAAGCAATATCAAATAAAAATGACGAGGATTTAAATTTTAGTGTTTCAAATTTGCATGTGAAATACATGTTCAAAAATATTATTATCTATATTTTTTAGTGTACTAGATATTACACTAAATGGTTTTTTAGTTTAAAACCTAAGAAATAAAAATCTATGCCTAAAAGGTAGATTTAAATGGTTGTCCATAATCAACTTGGAATAAATTAACTAGTGTAATATCTAGTTTTTAGATTTTAATACACTAACTATTGGTATTAAAATTTCTATCTACTGGGCAAAAATGCATATTAAGGAATTATTAAATTTATGCAATTTTCTATAGATCTACTTAATATCTACCTAATATCTAGATATTACAATTTTAATAAGTTTAAAAATATTTTTTTGGAATTAATGTTTTAGTTTTTAGATTTTATTAAAAACTAGATATTTATGTTTACAATCTATTAAAAATATTTATTTGCAATCTATGAAATTAATGTCCATTGAGATCTCTTTTTAAAAAATGTTTTAATTTTATTTTAATTTTTTGTATTTATAGGTTTTATTATTTTTAAAAAAGTTAATACTATCTTATTTAGTGATTTTATTTATATTTGTTGCAACACTAAATCTTATATAACTCATTCTTAAAATTTATATTATATTAAAATAGTAAAAGTAGTATTAAGTATTTAGTATTAATTGATATAAAGTTTTGCATTGTATAAATCCTTAAATTATTTTAGATAATAGTATTTAGTGTTGCAACAAATATATTATACTTCTTTAAAAGTTTAAATATAATCACATATTAAACTTATTAAGATAATAGTAATAGTATAGTTCTTATAATTCCTTTATAAACTAAGAATATAAAAGAAAAACTAGTTAGAATAAAAATTTAAATGATTTAAGTATTTTTTATAAAAGATACACTTAATTTATAAGAATTAAACCAATTTATTTAATAATTTAATATTCAAATATTTAATTATAATTATAATTCTTTTAATTTATATTTAATAATATTTATAATAAAATGTGTTAAATTATAAAAAAATTATACTTAATTTAAACTTTAAAATACTTTTAAAAACTTATATAAATTAAATTTAAATCGTTTCTAAATAATATAAAACACATTATGTTTTTTTTACTTTAAGTCAAATAAAACTATTTTAACGATTTTTAATTAATCCTTTATATAATAAAACTAATATTTTTAATTTCACAATTATTTTTTATTATTATTTTGTTAAATCAAAATAATTTATTAAAACTCAATAATTAAATTAAATTAAATTAAATTACAAAAGATTTACTGTGTTTAATTATACCATGTTCTTAAATCTCCTAATTTCCTCATCACAGAGGAAGTGAGTGGCTCCGACTTGAGGGTGATGGGACAACCGCAATAGGATCTATTGCCATCGTTAAGGTCAGGGTTTGCACCTGTGGTGCAGCTTTTTCATGGGATGGCCATTGGATGCCTGTGTGCAATGAACACCGCAGACAGCCAAAGGTCAAGCCTATGATAGATGTGAACAAGATTTTTGGGATAATTGAAGTTTTTATAGTGACGTAATCTTCTCTTAATAATATTACAGGTGACGATATACATGAACTCCAAACTCTATGGAGCACCACCAAAGGTCTATGGAATCTACTAAATATATATTTTGAAGAGACAAGACTGAGCGATGGGTGGCATGGAGAAACATACTAGTAGTCGCCAGGGCTAACTTCACGGTAGAGAGTGGAAAATAGGTCTGATTTCTTCGATTTTTTTTTGGGCTTGTTTGTAAGTGAGTTATTAGTTTAAAAGGAAAAAAAATGGTTTGTGGGTAGTTAAAATGCATCTTCTTGAACCTGTAAAGCAAAAGATGGTCAAAAAGGGTGTTTTTAAACCTCTGTCCCCTACATCTTTACCACTTCGCCACTACCTGTTCATTGGACAACCAATAAAAACTTAAAAAAATTCAAGGTGTTTTCAATGTGTTTTTATTGGAAATAGATATGTACCAATAGTTGTTTAATTTTTTTTTGTCAACTACACATTCAGTAGTGAACATATATCGGTGTAATTTGTAAATTTTTGTAGGCATAATTAAAACAATGTAATGACTAAAATATAAACGGTTTATTGGGGGGGTCAGGTAAGCATGGAGTAAACAACAATTGGATCATGGACAACAATGGCACATTTCCCCTAATATAAATATATAGAGACGTGGCTAATATATAGACAAAACGCACCTATGTACATACAAAAAAACAAAAAAACATACATAAACATACATAACATGATGCGGCCCCCGCCAGACGGATAAAATCATATGAGACCCACTGAACTAGTAGCAGATATGAGGAAGGAGGGATGATGGCTAGTAGCGGACACTGTTAGTTTTAAATTTTGAATTTTGCCACTTCTCCTGTTTTGAAAATGACTAACGGTAGTTTTGTAAGGAGAATGGTAGTAATGATGTTGCAGTACTTATATTTGCGAGTAATACTGCAAAAAGATCGCCCGCTGAATTAGGGGAGAGGACCTAGTACCTGAGCGTGTTTCAATAGATGTGATAGTAGTTGTTTATATAATGTCCAATATTTTTATCAATATTGGACCAATAGTTGTGACTTTAAAGTTGTTAGTGTTGATTATGACTACCCATAATTAAACAAAATGTATTCCTTTGATCTAAAAAACAACCAATCATGTGATTCCACATTAGCACTCAATAAAACATGGTGTGAATGCACAAGTATTGGTCTCACTTTTTTTTTGGGCCTTTTTGGACACCTTGACAAAAAGCATGCTGATGTGGCATCATATTTGATGATGTGGCCCTGAAACCTTAGTTATAAGCAGGTGGCTTGTCAAGGAAGCTGCTGTAAAAAAATGGGAGTGATTTGAAATTTCCATATAGAATAATTAGAAGTGCGAAGTTAGGGTGCACAACTACTGGGTCCTCTAGCCTAGTTGAATGAAAACTCCCTCGTGCAGGCAGAGTTCCAACTTTCGCTCTTCATTGTGAATGCTCACCGCAGACCTATGCAGACACCGTTTGTCACAGATTTATCTGCCATCCTCACTATTTCACGATTTTCTTAAGCTCGTGAGTAGGATTCAAACTAAAAATCAAAGAAATCATAAAGCTAAAATTTTGTGTTTCAATCTGGTTCCATATTCCTTGCATCCACAGCAGGTATACACATAAGGCACAAAGATTAGCTTCAAAGGATGTTGTGGATGACTGGAATGCTGAATCTCCTCTCCTACTTTGGGCACCATTTGCAGAGTTGCCATCAAGTCTGAAAAATTCTTATCTAGAACTTGATAAAGACCATCCAGCCCAGGTTAAACCTCGCTTTAGGCTAGATAATTTGTCGAGGACTGAACTCTTATTTATATGTAGCCCATTTATCATGAAATGAAGGATTTTTAGGACTGTGTTCCAAGAAAGTTATTTCAAACGCCCCTTGGTGAAACACCAAATTTCCAATCTCTAGTGGAAGATTTATCTAGACCAATACACAATCCACGAAGAGCGTTGCTTGCTTGAAATATATTACTACAGAGAAAACAATATACAGAAAGAGTAGGATAATATATTTCTATAACCGTCTTCTGAAATGATGGTGGCCGGTGGAATAGCAATAGGTGTATGTGGGTAGTGTTCCTTCCTATGATCAACTTTATAGCGGCCACTACTTTCACAAAACTGATGTGTTCCACTCACTCTTCAACCAATGGCACATTTAACATGCCTCACAATAATTTCCATGGACTAGCAACTATGAAACGATGTTCATTCCTTCATGCTATATCTATATTTTAGAACGATTCTCTTTGCTATTGTAATTCACATTACAATGTCATGTGAAAGATATCACAATTCGTTATACAATAATTAGTTTCCTTATGTATTTGATGGTTTTCATAGATAATTATAATGCTTGCACTTGATTTGAAAAATGACTTTTCATCTGGTAAGTCACAAGAGTGCAAAACGGAATGTGAATGCAATCATTATAATGATCTTACTTGTCCCTATGTTCATGTATGATAAGAAAAGTAGTTCTCTTATGAAAAGGTATTAGTTCATTTTCCTTATCATATGGGTGATCCTACAATACTCGTTTATAGTTTTTGACCAAACTAGACACTGAAATGATTTTTTCTAACTAAATTTTTACTTTCATGCACCTATAGCGGCTAAACCGTGAGAAATTTGAAGATGATGCAAACTAGTGATTTGTAACATTTTTTCTCTAGATTCTAAATATTTTTTTTCAAAATTTTTGGAATTAGATTGTACTTATTTTTTCATCTCTTTCAAAAACTAGTTTTTTTCTATTAAACACTATTTTTAAGGAGTGACACTCATCGTATAATACATAACTTTTTTTACATGAAGGATAAAATTCTATTTTTTTTGCATTTAGATTTGTAACTATGATATCTAGTGCTTTCAATTAGTTTTATAGTTTTTTATTGAATAGTTTTTTGTTAATCAAGTTTCGAAGTTAAACCAATTACAATTCAGACATAGGTGAACTGTATAACACAACTTTTTTTTTATGTATCGAAATTCAATTTTTTTTTTGGTTGGATCAAGATTTCAGTATCTAGTGCACTCATATTTAAAAAAAATAAATTATAATCTTCTATTTTTCCACATTTGTAGAACAAAGAGCTTGATTTTTGGTGAAAAACCTACATTCACAAAAAATAAAAAATAAATATAATAATCAAATTTAATTTAATTAAAATTATATTTTTTTGGAAACTTATAATAAGGGCTACATACTTTTTAAAAAAAATAATTAAAGGAATTCATTTGATCCCCCAAAAGGTAAATCAAAAGTGGTTTTTTATCAGCATTTTGATAGGTGTAAAGGAGACTTCGTTATAGGTATGGTTTAAAACTAGTGGGGTTCTTTCCAAGGGGGTTTGGTCTAAGGTGGTTTGATCAAACCCTCTTCAATTGGAACCCTTTAAATGGAACTTTTCAAGGCTTAAATCATTATATTTTCTAAAAACATGTAATTTAAGCAAAAATCAGGATCTCTCAGAAATTGTAAACCACTATTGTGGCATCACCCATATTCATCTAAGTTACTACCATTATATGAACAAAGTGGAAATGAAATTATCAATTATTTCTTTAATGCAATTTATATCTTCGCGATTTGAGGGAAGATTCACCCTTTAGAAATGATAAAGAGGAAGCATGCTCGGTGAAGGGTATTTATTCTCAAGGGATTTAACATTTGAGAGGGAGAAGAAGAGGGGGGAGAGAGGGAGAGATAGCTCAATATATAGAGAGAGGGAGGGAGAGGGATAGGGAGAAAGATACAGAGATAGGGATATAGAAGTAGAGAAATATTGTTGGAACAAATGCTCCAGCATAAACAAATGTCATAGTAGAGTGTTGTGTAAGTTTCAAGACTTTGTGGTTCAATATCTCTTTACAAGGTTGATTTAAGTTAAATTGAGATAAGTTTTAATAGTATTTGTATTGAATTTGATCATATTACAAATTCTCATATGGAAAATCCCTTCTATGAGTACCTAGGATTTATTGTCCCACTCTTTAAGTGTAAATTATCATAAAGTAAATCCACTAGCATGTATCATTATTTCTTACAATCAAAGTAAACATAAGCAAACCTTCCAAGGGGTCATTACCTTGCTAAGAACTCCCTTAACTACGTAGCACACTCATCTACCATTATTACGAGCATTCCAGTGAAAACAATGGGAGAAATAAAAAAAAAAGCCACCAATTGTGGTAGATGAGGAGGTTGTTACCCTTCAACTCTCCAAAGAGGATGGGTACTATCATTGTTGCTTGGATCCCCACGCTGAAATGATAGCTCCATCCATAGTCACGAAAAAACTCATCTCTCATATCTATAGTGTCCAAAAGTCTCTAATTTGCAATCTCTAAAAAAACTCATGTATTTTTATGTATTAGTTGTTCATTTGATTGTCACCCAAGTAAATTGGATATGTATAGTCTTAGAACCTATGACACAACCCATCCTCAACTCTATAATTATCAAGACTAACTAATGTCCAAAGCCATCATAAGTTGCATATTGCAATAATCTATAGCCAAAATGGCCAAAATGAGTAGTTTTGAGGAATTCTTAACTAGAAATTCTCTTGTAAAACTACATTTCAATTATCAAATTTAAATTAACAAAAAAATATCAAACATGTATTGAATCTATCACATTATCTTAAAGAATATTATTAGCATCACAAGGAGGATCATCAACAACAATTGATCAACACAGTCTTATTTGTATCATCTAGAAAAATCTTTGGAAAAAATGTCACAATTGGAGTATAACACGCATTTGACATCTCCCCAAGGATTTGTGACACATGAAACATTTTTGTAAAAAAATTTAAAGAAGTGGGAAGAATCATGAGTATGATGACCACAAGAATAACATGGGTGTAAGTCAAAACTAGAAATTGTAATGAAGGTCTACAAGAAAAAATTAATTGAACACACAAAAATTTGCAAAAATTAGAGAAACACAATGTTCTTAATATCTTTGTAGTGCTACTTCATGGGGGAAAATTTCCAATAGAACATACACTCCAATTAAAAATATCCTTGAGATATCTTCTATTTGAGAAATCATTACAATTTATAGAGTAGTGCCAAAGGCAACTCCTACCATCCTATGCATGTGGGATAACTACTTTATTATAACTAACTAGCACTTGAGATGAATTACAAAGCATATACATCCACCTTTATTTAATTTTACATGTGGGAAACTAATAAAGCATATATGGCATACTACTTTTAACTACCATATAGCAAAGCGAATTCCATAACATTAACTCCCCCTTCAAAAAAAATTCCTTAAAGCTTCAAATGAAAAGATGGAGAGAATTTTGATAGGTTCCCATAAGGCACCTTTAGGTTGCAAACCATTCCATTAGACCACTGAACTCCTCAAAAGAATGAGTGAAAAATTGTCTAGTACACTTCTATAGACCTTGAGTTCTAAAATATGGATCCCTCCTCATCTAATGCAAGGAGATTAGTTGAAATACAAATATTAGTACCAATCACTTTCTTGATACAAGATACACCAAAAGTTGGGTACATTTTAGAAGAATGTGGGAGTGCCAACCTAAAGCCACCTCACCAATACATTGGAACACTTAATAAGGACCACAAAACTTGGGACCTAATATATGACCTCACTCATTGCATAATGAATGGTTTGTATAGGGATGGAAACATAAAAGTCCAATTGCCAATGTCAAAGCTACACTCTATGCAATTATAATCAACTTGTTTCATGCAATTTTGGGTCAATACTAGATTTTCTAGAGTATTGTCAACTAATACAACCTCAGAAGAACCTAAAAAATTATTACATAACTTGTAAACCACCTCACAATGCATTATATCACGTAATAATTAACATAAAATTTGGAACCCAACTTATGACCTCACTTGTCCCATAATGAAAACTACTTATAGGTATTTTAGAAGAAGATGGGAGTGCCAACTTATAAAGAACCTCACCAATGTATTGGAGCACCTAATATTAGAGTCACTCAAGGAATCAATCTCCTAGGATCACCTAAAAAGCCTAAATATCCTTCTACAAGAGAGAAAGGTGGGATAATAAATTTTCCAATATAATGGATGCAAATGTGATAGATCAATAATGATCAAAGAATTCAAAATGTACAAATGAGTCCTTTCTTATATAGGAAAGGATGCAAAGTAGAAAAAACTAGGATGATGAAAAGTTTCTTAATCCTATGACATGAGACAATTAGAGGATACCTGATTACATGTATATAAGAAACCTCCAGAAAGATTCCTAGAGCCCTAAGTAAAATTAACATGTGAACATGTGTGAATAGGTCCTAAATCATTACTAGTTAGATAATGTGCTTTGTTCATGTGCCACAAAGGTGGAAATTGGATAGGAAATACCCAATTTCACACTAACACCCCCATTAAATGCAACTTAGGGAGATGGGTGAAAAATGAAAAATATGCTAAGCTAGAATGATGGGTCTCAGCTTCCAAGTACCCATGGACAAAATAATCTCTCAAAAACAAAGAAGAGGAGAAAACTCAAAGGGAAAAAATTCCTCCACAAAAAAAATACAAGGAAAATTATCTCTAGAAGATGAAAATGAAAAAATCCCATGTTAAGAAAAATCACCTTCACAGGAGAGAAGAAAAGAGATCATGTATTCCCCTTTCAATGTAGAATTTTTCCCAATGGTGGATGCTCAAAACTAGATGTATAAGATGGTCCATGATCATTGAACAATGTTCCTCCCATTAGTAAGAAACAAAACCAATTGTATGCATGAAATCTTCCCATTTCTAAAATGAATATGAAGGAAGAAATCTCAAAATGTGTGAAATTTATGAAAATTGCTCACATGTCTATGTTGATGCCAAAGGTTGCCACTACCAAGTCAAGTGTTCCAAGTGAAATTGATGAAGATGAAAATCCAAAATATAGTAAAGATGAATGAAGAATAGGATCCAAATATGTAGATATCTCCTCTCAAGATAAATATGTCCCCTCCAAATGTTGCTCAAAATTCTCCAAACCCATGTCAAACTATGATGATCATGTGGAGAAAGAACAAGAGGGTTTGAATTTTCCTTGATAACAACTGAAGAAGAATCAAGTTTCTCAAATAGAAGATGATTTACAATCAATAGTGTCTCTCAAATCTTTGCCAAGTAATCATCGCAATTAACCATATCTTGAAGATAATTTATATCTTATTGTATTGAATCATAAGGAGTCATGGATGTAGCAACACAAGTATCATTAGAAGAAACAGGTGATGGAGAAGATGAGATCTCAATGCATTTTATTAGACTACTTTGATCATACCCAATTTTTGGTGCACCCTCACAAGATGTTGAAGTAAGAACACATGATGTATTGATTGATGTTAGAGTGAATGAAGTTTCTATGGAATTTGAATATTCAATTTCTTCATATTCATCAAGCTTCAATATATTTGAAAATCATATGATAGAAAAATATCAAGTGATTTTAGAAAATCTACAACTAGATCGTCTAGGAATTAATTCACCATGCATCTCCCAAAGTTTAGTCCAATGAGTATGAGGGAATAAGTCCATGTCAATGTACTCCATGTGTCAAAGTACACAATTGAACAAATAAATCATACTACATAACTAGACTTTTCATACCATATCATTCTTTTCCCAAATGATTTAGGTTTAGGAAAAATTTAATAGAGATAGGGAACAAGATTTATCCATCTAAAATATTTTAGCATATCATCTTGTCAAGAATTTAGTTCCCATTTTTTAAATTCAATTACATCTAGATTATTTGGGATACCTATCATTTCTCCTTAAATTTAGTCACACAAAATACCAATTAAGAGACTATGATAAGTTGTGAGATACAAGGAGGGTACCCAAAACACAAGCACACAAGGAGGGTACCGTACATTTTGAAAGAACTATGATAAGTTGTGACATACCACAACTCAAGAAGAGTTAACCACTTAGCCCATTATCCATATTTTTCAAACATAGAATAATACTAGTCTCAAGACATTTATTGATAATATAATTTTGACCATAAATTTGAGGATAATGAGATAAAATCAAATTCAATTTAGTTCCCTAAAACTTATATAAATCCTTCCAAAATTTTCAAATTCATTGTCAATAACAGAGCAAGGTATTCCATTTAGAAATACCAAATCCAAGAAATATAGAGCAACAATGTTCATAGCGTAAGGGTGATTTAATGCATGGAAATGCGAAAATTTAGTCAAGCAATCAATCACAATCAAAATTAATTTTACAAATCCTTAGAGTAGAAGCCCTATAATTAAATCCATAGAAATACCACTCCAAGTCATATCTAAAATAGGGACTGGTTACAAAATTTCTATGGCTTTGAGAGTTTCCCCTTCATTCCTTTCAAACATGTTAAATTCAACTACAAATATCTTAACATCATGCTTAATGCCCATCCTAGAAGAAATCTCACTTAATTCACTTGTATATTTTTAAAAACATGAGTGACCTATCATAGGGGCGGAGTGAAATGACATTAGTAACTTAGGCTTGAATAGAGAGTTAAGTTATAAATAAATCCTATCTAGGTAGGTGGGGACTTGACATGTCAAGGGTGGAGAGCATGGGGAGTAGTTATAGGTAGGGGATACATAAAACTAATCAAATTGAACTAAGGGGTGACTAACCAATTGGGTTGATACATGTAGAGGGTTTAACAATAGTATGTGGGTTGCAGGTTTGATAACACCAAGTGTTTTCCAACCTCCAATTATATATAGATAGTAATGAAAACTTTTTGTTATTTAGATAGAAAAAATGCAATGGAAGTCACCTTCCAAATTTACCACAACTGTTAGTTAGAAAAGAAAGTTGTATTTCATTTTCATCATATGATCAAAAAATAAATGTATAGTATAATTGGAGGTGGGAAAACACAATGTCAGCTATCATTTAGTTCATTGTACTTGTTCAAATCTCAAGGGAAGAGAGGATGGGGAGGATTTGCAGGTGGGGGATACACAATACTAACGAAATTGAGTGGAGGAGTAACTAACCAATAGGGTATTTACATGTAGAGGGTGTATTAGGGTAGAATTTTCAAATTAATTGCAAATAGCATAATAAACCGAACCCTAATCAACAATAGAGAACAAAGAAAGCAAGAAGTATAAAAACATGAAAGAAAGTCACCTAGTCTTCAAGTCTCCATTGATTGACGTCTATTGCTCCTCTCCACCTTGCAGTAAATAATACAATTGCCCTCAGATTTGAAGTGCAACTATAGCCTATGCCTAAGACTAACAAAATATTGAAGAATTTAATTATCTCAACAACATGATAGTCTATTCAAGATTTTCTTAGATGATCAAAGTGATAAATAGTAGCATTATTTATAGAGAACCAACTATAAAATGAACGATCAAGATTGAAAAAACATTAATTTGATCAATGGCCGAAATTAGATGAGACAAGATGAGATAAGATCGAAAGTGAAGGAGAAAGAGGAAATTAATTGATTTTTCGACAAAATCAATTAGTTTGAAGAGGAAAGTGAATTTTGAAATAATGGAAACATCATCTCGTTGCAAAAGGAAAAAAGTGAGTTAACTTTTTGATTAAATAGAAATTTAATTCAAAAAGTGAGAGAAAAGACAAGTCATTAATTAAATAGAATTTAATTTATTTGTGTTAGAAAAGGATAAAATGAATTAATTAAATAATTTATATTGTTTCATTAATAGAAGAATTTACGACATTAGGTAATAATTAAATAATTAAGATTATTTAATTATCAAAGACGAAAAAGGGGGTTTTAATAAATTCACAGGCTTAGTGATAATTTTTAGGTGTGTACATTTTTCTCCTCTTTGATACAATACATTTTATTGCATTGGGTCAAAGAAAATTAATAAAAAATATGCCCCAGTGAAATTAGGATGAACAAGGATGAAGAGGAGGTAGTGGTATGCCCCCTCGAGAGGACAAGCATGTTGAAAGAACATGAGTGTGCTCTTGAAATGGATGAGAAGACTAGAGGATGAAGGATACGAGGATAGGGGAAAATAGTTAAGGATGATGAAGATGCAAACTAGAAGAAATGTTAGAGTGAAAAAGATGAATGTTAGCATGGAAGACACAGATGTTAGCATGGAAGAAATGGATGTTATCTTGGAAGAAATGGGTGTTGAGATAGTGCTAGCTGAGATAATTTGTAGATATATATTTTGTTATGCAAGTACTTGCATTTAATCATCATTGGGTGGTAAAATATGACAAATGGACAAAAAACACCATGGTATGACATCGACCAAGGTGTGCAAGGTCATCCATTTGTAAAACAGACAGTCACAGACAAGGAATATCCTAACTCATACTAAGGGAAAAGTTGTCCTAGTATTTTTGTCAATACAAACCGCATACAACAATCAAATAAAAGACTAGTCATGAGACATCATCTCTCCTCTAAATCCTTCATGGGATATCCTCGAGGTGGCTAGTAACATGACCGAAGTAAATCCAAAAGATAAAACAAAAGAGACCAACAAGATCAACATCCATTCAGATTATTTTCCAATGTGTTAAGTGATGAGTGGACTATTTTGATAAGGCTTGGTTTCAAGAAAAGAAGCATGTCGTATAAGATGTCAAGTCTTGTTTCGATTATGTAACTACCTATATAAGGAAAATGACAAAGTGTGATAGTGATAAGGTCTAGTTGCAGGAAGGACACACCCTATATAAGACCATTGGTTTTGATTGATTTGACTAGTTTGATTGATGTGACAAATAACTATTTTGACTTGGAGACATGTTGGCTTGTTTGTCTTGTTGATTCAGGATTTGTGTTTGAAGTTTAGATGATTATGTCGTGTCTGAGTTGACAATTGTTACCTGATTTTGGCTTCCAACTAAAATCAGGTAACTTATGTTTTATTCTTTTGTGTTTTCATTTAAACATTAAAAGATACATCTTGTTCTGCTAGGTTCATTAATGTGCATAAAGGAGATTGTCAAAACAGATTGCATTTATTTCAGTCTTACAATTATAGAAAAATAAGAAAGCGAACCAATATGTATTGTAAATGTAATCTTTATTGATAATCATTAGCATATAATGTCCCTCACAAGCCAAGGGACTAGCTTTTCTAATGCTTATAAAGAAAAGACTATACACCTATAGATAACATAAAAGAAATTTGCATATAAAATGAAAAGGGACTCGTCATTGTCTGATGGAATGACAAATCCTGTTGGCTTGGTCCCGCATCATCTTGATCCTTCCCACTACTCTGCTTCCATTTGACACCCTCCTCATTGCTCCTAGGTTTCCTGCATCTGAAAAAACAATGTTGTTAGAGCAATGAAAGGTCCCTGATCAAAATATATGTAAAAAATCCATAAACGTGTAATTTGATGCCTACAAGCATTAAAATAGTAGCATACCATAAGTGTCCATGAAAATAATAAAGGAGTAATCAATACACACCTAGATGATATGCTTTGTTTATCTACTTGGTTTGTTCCGTGTGCAGATTTAGGACAAGTTTTTGTTACTATTTTATTTCAACTGATTACAGCATGTGGGGTGAAATGTGGCTCCCACGAGGCTAGAGATTAGCATGCTGCCCTCTAATGTTTTAAGAGGGGTAGGAAATTGAGCAACTTGATCAAATCAATGATAAACATGCTATTGATGCATTAAATCAATATGGAATCACACCAGTTGATCAACTTTCATTATCAGATTCAAAAGATGAAACACATAATGTGAGTTGTCAAGAAATTCATAATTCATCTTTTCACAATGAATCAATCAATATGTTGCCATCATGTCAAAAGGAAGGTGTACTTTGCTGGATATGTCTTCCAATCTTCTTAAGTGGATCCAAGATCCATTTTATTAAAAGAAGTAAATGATTTCAATGATGCATCAAGTTCAATTATAGATGCATCAAGTTCAATTATGCATCTATTAAAATAGAGAAGGAGATATCAATTCATGCCCGAAACCATAATGAGTTGTATGGGGCAGCAATGAGGAACAAATATAATCATACATTGTTGCATGAAAGGTACTGTCAAATTCATCTCACCTCAATCCTATTGGATAGCCACACATCACCTAGGATGGTGAGCTTTCAGGTCACCAACATAGGTGACATATGTCTGCCCACTAAGATTAAAGCAAGAGGATATGGTGTTAGTTTGTTGCACAAGATCAAAGAGACCTAGATGATTGAGAGGACCAAGTAACAAATCTTTGGGGAAGCAAGCAACTATTAGGGAAAACATGAAAACTGGGGCAGTCCTAAAGGAAAAATGCATGCTACCTCTCATGCTATAGAACAACAACAATGAATGTATGATATGGGGCAGCAAAGGTTCTAAGGTTAGAATGCAATAACCCTACAATGCACACCTTGTGACAAAACAATCAATGCACAACACCTCATAATGATGTAACAACAACAATGATCTACATTAAAAGGACAACAAAAAATCATGCTACATCTCCTAGAGGGAAACAACAATCAAAGAAGCATACAGGACAACAAGAATCAATGAACAATGACAATCTTGTGTGACAAGAGCAAGATACAAAGTAAAGCAAAAGAACTGTGATGTTAAGGTACAACAAGTCTCTATGAACTCAAACTATACACTATTCACATTGAACAAATCAATGATCATTCACTCAACAACCATCTACATTAGCTACAACCATTTGATGCTATTAGGAAAGAAAGGTTCAAAAGATAATGCATTTCAAACAACAATGTCTTCCAATGGAGCAACCCCTAAGCATGATTATCACAACAACTATTTAGAGAAAATGTGCTTCACAAAGGCTGCCAACATGTGAACATTTAAAAGCATTTGGAAAGAGACAACAACAATCAAATTGATTCAAGGTAGTGCACCAATGGAGCTAACAAAATTTCAACAGAATGATCAGCCATATACATTAGGAGATTAAAGCAAAAGGAATCAAGTAGTGAGAGATAAGGTACTGAACATACATTTTGTTTTGTGTCTAAGATAGGCATCTTCCTGTTCATATGTTTGTTGCTTTCAAATGGCCAAGTAGGATGTTGCCTTTCAGTGAGTATAATTTTTTTTATTTAAAGACCAAACCAACATATTAAAAAGGAATCAACAATAAGGATTCAACCATTTGACATCAACTCATCAACATTGAGTTGCAACACAATGTAGCAACAATAGTGCTTCAAATGAAACAATGCATGATCATAATTGAAGTGAAGAAGTGGAGGTGAACATTTGAAAAACATTGAAAAGGGGACAACCAAATAGTCACATGATGATTAAATTCCCTCTCATAGTCATGTCATATCATAGATTCAATATTGCATTGTAGGGACTTATCTATTTTGAATCTATACACAAAACAACAGTTGCAATTTCAGAGGCTAGTTCCAGTTGAAACAACAATGGAGTTTTATTTTCAGAAGAAGCAAATTCAAAGTAAAGGAACAGGGGGAAGTCATCCAATGCATGTGATGACATTTGTTTGTATGACTTTATCTATGAGTTTCAACAAGCCAAAAGAAATAGTGCAATTTATCATTCCTTGCATTTATTTTCAATACAAACACTTTGTCATGATAACACTCAAGCATGATGATCATTCAAAGTAATAACAAGATGCATGAATTTTCAAGGAGGTATACCTATACCATGCAATGGAATTAAATCCTATAACAAATTACTTTCTTCAAGAGGTTTTGTCTAAGATAGAATGAATACTAAAAACTTGAAGATGTATCTATGAACAAAGGTTGAGTTATCTTTATTTTCTGTGTAATGGCACTAAATATTTTGCAATAAATTTCAAATTTTCTTCAAAATGGTGGAGGAAATGCTAGAAATGAAGTACCCAGATGCAGATTAATTTTCATTTCAGAATGTTCTGCACGTATCAAGATCAATCTCGCTTCTTCATGGCCTCAACCTGAAGAAGTGGTTTTCTTCAAAAATAACAAAGACCCATTTGGGGTTTTACAACCGAACTGAAGATTCAAAAATGAAAAAAGAAATATCTTGGGGTTTGTTTTTATAATATACAGAATGTGTCATGGCAGCCTGGTAAAGTCATTTTCTTTCACAAATCAAAGAACCCACTTGGGGTATTATTTCAAAATACAAAATACAAAAAGGCAATAGAACCCATCTGGGTTTATTCTAATTACAAATTTAGAGATGGTAAAAGAGAAATTTTATGGAGGTATTCAAGAGCAACAAAAATGTTTCAAACCCTCTGTAAGCAAATTGAAATACATTTCAAAACACAGGTATTTCTCTACAGCCATGGCCTAAAAATCTGGTTTTTATTGACAAATCAAGAAACCCACTTGTGTTTTTGTTATGAAAATGCAAATACAGAGGTACAATGAAGATTTAATGGAGACCATTCTACAGGAAATGTCATTGTCAAAAACCAATGCATACATTCATGGCTACGACCAAAAATTTGGTTTTTATTCACACATCAAAAAACCCACTTGGGGTTTGAGTTAAAAGTGCAATTACAGAAATATTGAAAAGATATCATGGATTTTTTTTTTGAAGCAAAGCAACAATATGAAGAAACCCTAATACATTGTTCATGGTTGTGACCTATAAACCAGTTTTCTTTGAAAAGTCAAGAAACCCATCTGGGTTTGTGTTGAAATTTCAAATACAAAAGTTTTGAAGGAGGGATTTCATAGAAATATTCATTCTACAGAGAAATGTAAATCAAAACCCTATTCCATTCTTCATGGTCGTGGCCAAAAAGTAATGGGTTCTTCACAAATCACAAAAAACACTTGGGGGTTTTGATTTAAACATTCAAATACATAAAGGAAAACTAGATTTGCTTCATTTTGACAATGGTTGGTCTCGAAATGAGCTTTATTTGCTAGAAATTAGAAGGTATGGGGTCAAATGGAAGCTTACCTGAGTTGTGTTGCTCATTTTCTTTGTTTATAAAAGCTTTTTGTCACATAAAAAAGCCTCTATTCAAGCTTCAAGAGATTATACTCATGGTGGTTGAAGACAAATGAAAACCATAGAAGATAAAGCAATACAAAATGATCATAAAATGTTCATGGCCGCAGCTATTTAGCTCACAAAATGACCTTTAAAGGATGAAAAATACATATTTTGATTCAAAAAAATGCATTACCTCAGTCATCCAATGAAGAAATCACATATTTCATCAAGAAATTGGCCAAATAACCAGTCAAAACCTCATTTTTTCTATGCATCCAATGAAACCCTATGGCAGCTAGGTGAGAATACTCCAAAAGCTCGATGCAAATGGATGATTTTTTTTTCCTTTTTCCATCTTTTGTTTAGGGTTAGAAACCCTATGGAGGCCGATGAGGTATTTTTAACCTTGTATTTTAAAAATGCAAACACATTTAACTGTTATGTGTGCCTTTTGATGAAGTTCAAGGACTTAGGCATTTTTGCCTTATATTTCATTTTGAAGACCCTATGCCTTGATGCTTTTTCATTATCCTTTGAAAATGCAATGCCTTTAGGACTTTTAAATATGCCTTCCAAAAACCTTGGATTTTCCTTATAGGCCGAACCATTAACCCATGCTGTTTATATTTGAAAGTATGAATTGTTGACCAATGATAGCCATGTCACTTTTGGCTTGGAAATGCAGAAGTGAGGGTGATAAAAACTGAGCAAATGCCTTGGAGGAGAGTTTTAACTTTTGCTTGAATGCTTTGACAAGAATTTAGAATATATCTTTTAGTTTAGATTTTATCAATTATAAGGCATTGTTTAAGTGATTTGTAAATCACTTTTATGATATTTATTTAATGCATATGTAAATGTAATTCAAAGAAGTGGTGGGGCCTTTTTGCATTCTATTTTAAAATTTAAAATAGTTTGATTAAGTCATGTATTATGAATCACTTAATCGAATTACTTTGAATGCAAATTAGAGTCTTCTATTTTCAAAAAGCACCAAAGGTGTGGGTCAAATGGGTTGAACACATGTGTGGGAAACATGATGACTGGCAGACATGAGGGATGTGTGAGAGGTTGTTTTTGATTGATTTTGGAGGGAAAACGGTTGTTTGGAGGCATTTTTGTCACATTTTTAGTGTGACTATAGTCTTGGCTTGACTTTGCTTCATGTGGAGGATAGTTTGGAGTGTTTCCAGAAGGTTTTTTTGGGCTTTTCTACCGCATCCGAACAAAATCTTCTAGATGAACTTGTGCAAGGGAGTTGTGTGAATTTTTCTTAAGTAACTTCAATCTTTGTTATTGAAGGGAGTTATTTCTTTCCAGCAGAGTGATAGCTTGGCTTTGGAGTTATCTTTTTCAGCAGGAGTAGTATTGTAACTCAAATAGACTTGTATACCAGTTGAGTACTTTGAATAAATGAAATTGAACATTTACCTTCTCATTTCATGTTTTATTGTGTGTTGTTAGTGACTGATCAAATTATTTGTGTAATTTATCTCTTTCCTTATAGTCTTGTCTCATTGTTAGGCACCTGTTTAGTAGAAAAATGTATTGTTGCAGGTTATAAGCTGTGTTAGTAAATGCAAAGGTTGTTAGTTGTGAAGTTTTCCTTCTAAGAGTCCTGCTTAAAAACCTCCTTATAAATTACTAATGCAAGAATGCATGCAAAATGAACTATGTGAACAAGGTTTTATGTCATTGTTTTGAATGTGAATAGGTTGTTTTGTAGGTCTTAGTTTTGGTGTATCACCCTTGAATTTTTTCAGTTAAGTTCATTTTCATGCATCTTTGTACCCTTTTCCTCAAGAAACCATTAGTTTAGGTGACGTCAAAAGGGGAGCCAACCCATAATCTAGAGGTCTGCTTTCACAATAGGATACCCACAACCTGAAATTAGTCCTAGGTTAGTCCAAATTTGTTGAGTTCTTTAATAGCTTGGCAAAGGGGTGCAAATTTGACCAACTAACAGTTTTGGCATGCTCGATGGGACAATTCTAATCAGATTAGATTAGACAATACACATATCTACTAGTTTTGATATGCAACCAACAATTTTTATAGCCTTTGAGAGGTCATATAAGCATATTTGGAGACTCTGAATGTGGAAATTAGCAATAGACTAGTGCTATAGCAACATATGAAAAAGATTTAGACAAGGGGAAACTCTATCCTATTTGATTATTTGCAGCTGTCACCACCCCGAAGGAGAGGCAAACTAGTAAAGAAAGTTGTTTTTTTATCAAGGAAAACAACTTCAACTCCACCTGTAATAAGAGTTCCAAGTCCTATGAGGCAAAAAACCTTGGTGCCACCAATGGTTGTTCCAAGGAATCAAGTTTTTGTCACTTTTAATGGAGGCAACTCACTACAATTGGCTCAAAACGACGATATTCCCATGGCTGCCCTTAACAGTGTGCCATATTTTTCAGTTGAAGATCAGACCACACCAATTGAACACATCAAAGACATCAAATATGTGTTTAGTGCATCATATAACTCAAGAAAATGTTGCTTTGAGACTACTAGCAACATCATTTAGAGGAAAGGCACTCCAATGGTTTAGGAGTTTAATAATCAATTCCATTAGAACATGGGATGAGCTGGGAGAAGTGTTATGAAAGTAATTTGAAGACAAAAATGACAACTTGTCAATAATGGAGCAACTGACTCACATCAAAAGAGCTCCTCATGAACGGATGACGAACTTCAACTTTCGTTTTCAAAGAACATGGGAAAGAATTCCAAAAACCATAAGGTCTCCAACTGAGTATACATTCCTTTATTTGTTGAGAGCCTTAAATAGTGAAGTTGATGTTTTGATACAGTCAATGGGTGGAACTACATTACCAGTGGCTTATGATATAGCTGTAAGGGCTGAAAACAACCTCATACAAGCTGGAAGAATTGCCCCTAGGCCTCCTATGCCTTTTTCCCCTGATATATAGCCTCCTATAGCTTTTCCAACACCTCAAATAGCCCCTTTACTAGTTGTTGTTAGCCAAGAAATTGTTGTCCAAGGACCATCTCAGGATAAGTGTTGGAACCAAAGGATGTTGTTATGACATATGGACCCAGCAAGTTGGGCTCAAATTTGTCGGGTTTCTCACATTCTTCTTGATTTTTTGGATTCTGCATCAACACTAAGTCACCAATCTCAAAACGTCTGACCAAAACCCTTTTGTTGTAACTATAGAAAAGATGGTTTTCATATGCTATAAATGAGTCAAGGCCTTCAGTTTGCATTCATCGAGCAACTCTAATTCATGCAGTCAAGATATATAATACTCCTCATCATTAATGAGTCCTTTCATGAAGACCCGTAAGGAGGGAACTTCAACCTCTATAGGAAGGATACCCTTTGTACCCAAGACTAGGGTGAATGGAGTGGTGCCAGTGGGTGTGTGAATGCTTGTACGATATGCCCATAGGGTGGGGTTAAGCTGAATGTGCCAGTCACGACCAACGTCATTTGTAGTCTTTTTTAAGAATTTTGATTATGGTCTTATTGGACACCTCATCTTGGTCTTTACCTTACGGGTAATAAGGCATGGAAAAGTGGTGTTGGATGTGGAATTTTCACATAACTCACATACATCTTAATTTTTGAAGGGACAACCATTGTTAGTGATGATGGATTGTGGGACACCATACCGACATATGATGTAATTGAGGATGAACTTGGATATTTGTTTACCAATTATGTATGTCAGGGGAATGACTTCAATCTATTTTGTGAAATATTCAGTTGTAGTGATAATGAATTTGTGACCATTAGATGAGGTGGGATGAATTCTTCCTACGAGGTCAAGTCCCCATTGGGCGAAGGGCCATGGTGAAGTGATTGGCTGCAACTCCTATGCAGGTGCATGGATGAGGTTGTTGTGTATCTGGCATTGTTGACATTTCTTCACAAAGTGATAGGCATCTTGCTCCATTATAGGCCAGTAATATCCCAGTCACATGATCTTTTTAGCTAGAGTTGGACCATTAGAATGGGCTCCACATATACCTTTGTGTACTTCATGTAAGGTAGTTTGTGCTTCGTTAGTGTTAAGAAATTTAAGTAAGGTATTGTCTAGGCCATGTCTATATAGGGTATCACTGATGATGGCATATCAAGCGGCTTTGTGAAGGAAGGACTTGCATTGGTTACTGGATAGGTTAGGTGGTAATGTTTGGGAATGTAGATAGTCATAAATTTTTTAGTACCATGGGAATCGAGACCAACAAGTTCTCACACCATTTCAAATTTGTGGACATCAAAGGAAAGAACCAATAATTGTTCCACTAAGAACTTGTACTGCAACATATTGGTCAAAATTTCTAAGAGAGATCCAATGGTGGCTATGGCATCAATTGCTTTGCTTTGAATTTGTGGGATCTAGCAAAAGGTAATATATGCATAATACAGCTTAAAACTATCAACCATTCTTTTGTATGGGGTCAATTTCTCATCTTTAGTGTCATAGTCATCGTTGACTTGTCAGATGACCAGTTGGGAATCACCAAAGACTTACAGACTTGTAATTTTCCATTTTATAGCCATGCACAATCCTATGAGTAAGTTCTCATATTTTGTGATGTTGTTTGTACACAGGAAGGCTATTATGAATGATTTGGGGATAGTATCACCTAGAGGGGTGACAAAGAGTATTCTTGCACTTGATCCATGACTAGTGTATGAGCCATCAAAGTATAACTTCCATGTTGCACTAGTGTTTAATGTAAATATTGATTCATCTAGGAAATCAAAACTTAAGGGGTGATCAACTTTTGTGGGTACATTAGCAAGTTGGTTTGTGATAACCTGTCCTTTTATTGCTTTTTGTTCCACATATTATATGTCATACTCACTGAGTATCATGACCCACTTAGCTAATCATCCTATCAATGCTACCTTGCTAAGTAGGTATTTGAGAGGGTCTATATTAGCCACTAGTCTTGTCTGATGATTTAGCATGTAATGTCTTAGTTTCTGAGTAGCAAAAACCACGACAAGACAAGAATTTTCAATATGACTATAGTTGAGTTCATACCCAACTAGTGTGTGGCTAATGTAATAGATCACTCGTTCTTTCTCATCATGATCATTTTTTGCAAGTAATGCCTCTAGTGCGGAAGTGGTAGTTGATATGTAAAGGATTAGAGTCTTACCATCTATTGGTGGCATCAAAATAGGAGGCGTTAAGAGGTACTCTTTAATTTGTTGAAAAGCTACCTTACACTTGTCTGTCCATATAAAAGGAACTCCCTTGTGTAACAAATACTGAAAAAGGTTGACATTTATCGACAAGTTGTGCAATGAAGCGTCTGATGGACTGAAGTCGGCCTTACAATGTTATGAGTTGACTAATTCTTGTTGGGGGAGGCATATCTAATATAGCTTTTACTTTTGTCGGGTCCACTTCAATGCCTCTACAAGAAACTATGTATCCTAAGAGCTTTCCCAATGTTACATTGAAGACACATTTCTTAGGATTTAGATGAACCTTATATTCTTCAAGCCTTTTGCAATTTTTTTCTAGGACCCTCAAATGATCACCACGTGTCAAAGATTTTTCCAAAAGGTCATCAACATAGTCTTCCATCAATGTGTGCACAAGATCATGAAATATGGTGGTCATAGCTCTCTCATAGGTTGTGCCTGCATTTTTAAGTCCAAAGGGAATGTCATTCCAACAGTATGTACCCCATGGGTAGGTGAATGCCATCTTATGGTGAACATCAGGAGTGATACGGATCTGATTATACCCCGAGAAGCCATCCATGAGGGACAACATCTCATAGCCTATTGTTAGATCTACTATGATGTCTATATTAGGAAGTGGGAAATCGTCCTTTGGACATGCTTTGTTTAAGTCACAAAAAATTGTACATATAAGAATTTATCCATTCAATTTGTTCACTAGTACAAGGTTTGAGATCCAGTCTGCATAATCAATCTAGGTCTTATGAAACCAACATCCAACAATTTCTTGAGTTCAACTTTGACCAGTAGAGCTATCTGAGGATGTATTTTTCTAAGCTTTTGTTTGATAGGCTTTGCCTTTGGAAGAAATGGTAAATGATGCAAGACCAATGCAGGATCCAACCCAGGCATATCGACATAAGACCATGCAAAATTGACTTGATGTTATGTGAAAAAGTCTTATAATTCTAATTTTTCTTCTTCTATTAGGGATACTGCAAAGAGAACAATCTTAGGATTCTCTGTTGTACTTATATTGAATTCCATTACTTCTTCGATCAACATCGGGGATCTCTCTTGATTAATAGGGAGAAAGTCCAACCCTCCATCCTTGGGTGCCTTAGAGAGGTTGGTAAAGGATGGATGGGGTGTGTCAGACTCATGAAAGACATGGTCAAGCTCATAGTCACTGGTGGTATAAGAACCCCACTCATATTCATTAGAGTCGATGTTGCTATAATAGATATCGGTAGGATTTTTAGATGTCTCAACATCTTTCAAAGCACTTACATCCTTATTTGAAAGTACCTTAGTACTTGAAGCACCAATCCTAATTGGTACAAACCTTAGTCCCAAGTTCTTTGGCCATTTAAGAGGCATCAAGGGTTCTCTCATTCAATTTTTATGTATGTTGAGTCCACTAATTCCATCATAACCCTTTTGTTTCATGAGTTGAAAGCCTTTACCATATTGATTTGGTAGTAGCAACCACAAATCTTCTTTGTCTTTGTAAATCCAATCTGAAATATCATCAATGTCTTCTTTATTTAACTCTCCCTAATTTGTGAAGGTGGTGGTGGGAGGAATTTTAATGAAAAATTTAGGTTCCATCTTATAGACTGGCTTGCCATAGAACTATGGAGACTTTGGTAACTTAGTGATGCAATAGAAAGCGTTCATGTGATACTCCCCACACCCCTTGTCCTAGATTTGAATCTTGGGATTAGTAGATGGAATGGAAGATGTGGAGGATTTAGTTAGAGTGGATGGGTTGAGGTAATTGGATGGAGTGGACATTGTAGCTTCATGATTTATAGGAACTTGGTGTTCAAGGACCCCCCTCAAGTTGTTGCAATATTGAAAGGCGTTAGGATTGCCAATTATTGTGATTTTGGTGTCATTGTAAGGAAAATTCAGACATTGATGGAATGTGGAGGGAATGGATTTCATGGCATGGATCCATGATCGATCGAGGATCAGATTGTATTGTAGTTCAAGATTCAAGACTTGGAATGTGGTATCTAGTACTGTAGGTCCAACCTTGATAGGAAGTGTGATAACACCCTCGGAAGAACGTTCTTCATCATCAAGGGCTTTGATGAAAATGCTCTTAGTTGTATCCACACATGCTTCAAAGAGGCCCAATGCCTTCACCAGTTTTAAAGTACAAATGTTCAATCCAGTTCTGCCATCTACTAGGACTCATTTAACCTTGTGTTCGTTGATGAAGACCTCAAGGTGTAATGTGTCATTATGGCTTGACTTGGGTGTAGAGCAATCTTTGTTAGAAAAAGAGGCATGGTGGGAGTTGGCCAAATATCCACTCATGGCTTCAAATTGGTTGACATCTAGGTCAATAGGGACAAAGTTTTCTTTTAGAACCTTATCAAGGATAGCTTTGTGTTTAGGCGATATGTGCAGAAGCTCAAGGATGGAAATATGTGTGGGTGTCTTTCCCAATTGGTCAACAAGATTGTGTTGGGTTTTGGATTGCGGCTACTTTGGAGGACTAGATATGGTAACCTTAGCCCCATGGGTAGTAACGACACATTTAGGTTGCTTCTTAATGGTGATTGTGTTAACATGATCGTCAGCAGCTCAAAGGTGGTTAATAATTTTGTAGTGAAAAGAGGCATTGGTATAATTGGAATGGTTGTTTGTCTTTTGACCTGAACTAGAGGGTTTTTTGGAACCATGGTCATGCAACGAATTCTTGAAAATCATATGGTCTTTATTGGAAGTTTATTATTGTCCCTCGACCTCTATAGTATTGTTTTCAATTATGTCTTGAATTATGTTCTTCAACTGATGAAATGATGAGGTCTTATTCCCTTTGATGCGGTGGTAGTCACAAAAGGCATTATCATCCCACCAAGAGTGTTTGAATTGTACTAAGTCGTATGGTTTGGGATCTTGGAGTTGTATGACATTTGATTGTAATAGCTTCTTTAGAACATATTCAATTGGTTTTGGTAAAGGAGTGTATTGTCTCTGGGGGTATTTCCTTGGTTGTCTTGGGGGTCCCCATTCTTGATTATTTTGAACCACGAAAACTACTTGGTTGGGGACATATGATGTGTTATTGTTCATGTTGGGTTCTTTTAGAGTCAACGTGGGACCTGTTATATTCACAACTTTTACGTCTATGACTCTATCATTTGTTACATTATTGTTACGGGACCAAAACTTGTTTTTGTCATTTGATGTTCCTTGGGCATTTTGTGTTTTGGTATAAGTTTTAATTTCCCCTTTAGCGATATGGGTTTTCTCAAGGATGGCCCCTTTTTCAATGAGGTCGATGAATGTGGAATGATAATGGGTTTCCAATGCATATTTTAAATTTGTGTTCAAGTTTTGCATGAACATGATAATTTTCTATTTTTTAGGAATTTCAATAGGACAACGACTAGCTAAACTTCTCCATCCCTGGAAGAATGTTATGAAAGCTTCACCTTCATCTTGTTTAGTTTGACATAAAGTTGCAATAGTGATGTCATTTTTGATATTGAATTCAAAGTGGGTGATAAATTTGTCAACAAGTTCATCCCATGATCGTATGCCTACCGGTAGGTGGGTGAACCAATCTAAAGCATGTCCTATGAGACTCCTAGGAAATAGTATCATTAAGTATGTTTGTTCAGAAGCAATGTCAATCAAGGTTGTATGAAATTCCCTCACATGCTCGATGAGATTTCCTCTTCCTTTATATTTAGGTAAAGTTGGCATGACATAATTTGGAGGAAGAGGAGGCATGTATAATGTCCTATCAAATGGGTAAGGACATAAATCTTGGATATAGTATGTCTTCTTGTTTGATAGTGTCATGGTTTCTACTTGCTTTTGCAAGGCCAACATTTTTTTAGCTAGGACAACATAAGGTGTGAGTGTTGTGCCTACGACGTTTGTGACTACATTTTGGTAAGGTCCTAAATTCGTGTTTTATGATCCAACATTTGCATGGGATGGTATGTTGGTGTTGACGTGAGGTATGGATGTTTGAATTGTGTTTGGAATTTGGATTTGTGGTGTGAATGTTTGAGTTGGAATTGGAATCTAGATTTGTGGTGTAATGTATGAGGTGTTGGTATTGGACTACATTGGGAGAGGATTGGAAATGTTTGGACCTTGTGTGTATTGACTATTGACTTGGAAGGAACCTTGTGTATTTACTTGTTGGGGAACCTTTATGCTAAGACCTTGTGGCACATTGGTATTTGTGTTGGTTCCATGAATATAAGCCCTAGCCATTTTATTTGTGCCAAAAAGATTTGATAACGTGGTGTTCATGGCCCTAGATGTTCCAAATGGATTTGATGGCGTGGTGTTTGTGGCATTTGAGGCTCCAAATGGATTTGAAGATATGTTGATCATGTTAAATGGATTAGGTGTAGAACCAAGAGGTTGTGACATGGACTATGTTAGGGACTGTGGCATTGGTTGTGTTGTGGATTGTGTCCCTGATTGTGTTATTGGCCGCGTTCCAAACAAGGGTGCAAAAACATAGGTGTAAGTTTGAATTGGAGCCCCTTGTGGCATAGAAGCATTTATTTGTGGGGTCTTGGAACCACTAGATGTAGACATGTTAAGTCCTTGGTTTTGTTGGTTTGGGGTGGGTGCTTCTTGAAGTGTGTTTACATTGAAGCCCTGAGGTAGTTTAGCACCACTATGCAAGAGTTTGGCCAAGAACCTTTGGGGGTCCAATAGCACTATCTCATCTACAAGTGATGCAACCTTTGGTTCTTGGGAAGCTGCTTCAACTTCCTCTATAACTACTTGTCCATGTGTGTCTCTTATGAGAAATTTTTCAAAAGGATTGGTAGATGTCTTGGGTGGTTCACTAGAAGAGGCACCAAAGTTTAAGTTGCTTGTGTGGTCATAAAGGTCATCATCATCATGAAAAAGATCCATTGCTCGATGTTTCTTTTGTAATCTAGTTTCAACCATGAAAGACTTGCTCAAAATGAAGGTGGAAAGTATGAGACTAAGACTATGTTTTTGGTATTTTGAAATAAGATATTGCCTAAATGTAATGCAATTATTTTTTTGGTATTTTTGGTATTTTAAGGACAAAAGATGTCTAATGTATGCAACAAGACTAAAAGTGATAAATGATAATGTTGGATGCTATGTTGTAGTATGAAGGATGCAATTGACTAAGAGGTGATGGATAGCTAGAGTGAACTTGAGGGATTAAAAACTTTTGAAAGATGTCGGAACATGATCACTAACTAACCAAGGGTAAACCAATGTTTCAACTAGGATTGTCAAATGGCCTTTTTCTAAGACAAGTGAAAAGAGTGACAAGGTGAGTTTCCCAACTAGACTTGTGCGTAGGAAATTATCACCAAAACGATAAAGGACGAAGTTAAAAAGTGACTTGGTCAAACGACAATATTTTGTTGAAGCAATGATTTGTACCAAGGTATAGAGAGTTCTTCTATCCTAAAATCCACAAGGTGCCAAGCCTAAAAGTATGAAAAAAAGGTAGCCTAATGTGATGTTGGGATATGCAAGTAATGAGGATGCTAAGGTACCTAAAATGGTGACCTACTAATGGAATGATAATATTGTTAGAAAAAGGTGTGTTGTACACCTTGCATAATGTATTTAATGTAATTATTCTTGGGGCCACTTTATGTTGCATGTAACATTGAGACATAAGTTAAGTTGCTAAAAATGTAATTATTTAATATTGGGGAAAATAAATAAATAAAGTACCCAATATTAAATAAGGGGACATGGTTTTGTAATCTCATGGTTTTGGTCACATGGTTTTGTAATCTCATGGTTTGGGTCACATGGTTTTGTGTAATACCACTTGGTGGTTTTGTGGGAGCTTGCTTCTATAAAAGCAACCACAAAGGTAGTTGTTTAGGTTGGTAAGCTTGCATGTCAGCTCTGGTTAGCATTTGTGAGGGTTTGAAGCATGGCATGGGATGTGTGGTTGCATGCTTGTTCATATAGATTGATTAGAGAGGGCTTGTTGATTCAATGGTGTTCATGGAGACTCTGAAGATGTATTGTATTATTTATTGCTGAATAATACATGAGAGATGGATGCTTTTGGAGGCTAGATTTTTTCCCTCTTGAGGGTTTTCCTGGGGTATATCTTGTTTCATATTTTCATGGGTATGTTGTCTATTCTCTTGCATGTGGATTCCAAATACTTAGTTGCATAGATTTCTCTTTTGGGTTATATGGAAATTGTTTTTCAATGGCTGCAAGTTTCCAACAATTGGTATCAGAACCAAAGTTGTGGTTGTATAACCCTTGTCTACCTCCTACAAGGATTCAACAACTAGGCCTTTACAACCGTGATTCAAAGATTAGACATATAACCTGAATAGCCATTTCAATCATCATGAAGGTGAATTTAACTTGTCAACCCAGGGACGTGAACTTGAAATGGGTCAACACAGTATGTGCACTAGGAACCCAAAGTAGCCATTTTCATTCTACAGCTAAGAAAGACACAATGTTGAAAGTAAATTGCTTAGAAAGGAATAACATAAATGCTAACCATCAATCAACAATTACACCAAGCTAAAATACATGACATAAATGAAAATTTGAGCAAACAAAAAGGACACTACTCTGTCTGCTTTGGCTATAAGAACAATCACAAAATGAAATTATGGGTTGTAGAACAACAAGCAAATTATTAACTAATTACTAAAATTGAAAAGGGTTACTCAAAACTAAAGGAAAA
>VDFB02299999.1:0-29811 GCA_007258455.2 Sequoia sempervirens | reverse complement strand
AAAGCCTGAACAACTCCTGCCAAAGTTGCTCATGAACCGACTGTCTCTATCGCTGACTATCGTCCGAGGCAACCCATGCAGTCGGAATACCTCTCTGAAAAACAACTCTGCAGTTTGCGATGCTGTGAAGGTAGTAGTAATCGGAAAAAAGTGTGCGTATTTAGTCAACCGATCAACCACTACATAGATGCAATCTTTACCTTGGGCTTTCGTCAAACCCGTGATAAAGTCCATCGATAAACACTCCCACTTCCTGTCAGGTATCGGAAGTGGCTGGAGTAATCCAGCAGGATAAGTGTGCTCCTGCTTGTTCTGTTGGCACACAGAACACTCACGGACATACTGCAAAACATCAGTTTTCAGCCCTTTCCAAGTAAACCGTTCCCGAACCATTTTGTAAGTCTTATAGTATCCAGGATGGCCCGCCATAGGAAGGTCGTGAAAGGCTCTCAAACCTGTAGTCCGTACCTCAGAGTCAGGAACCAAAAGAATCCGCCCCTTGTAAATGATCAAGTCATCTACAATAGTGTACCTGTCATCCTGCTCTGTCCTGTCAACGATGCTAGAAGCCCATGGGTTCTTAGCATACTCAGCAATAATCCGATGCCTCCAATCCTCTGTGATCTGTGCTAAGGCATTCAACTGGGGTCTGCGAGACAAGGCATCAGCTACAACATTCTGCTTTCCCTTAATGAAAGTGATATCGAAGTCATATGACTGCAGTTTACTGACCCATTTTTGCTGCCTCTCATTCAAGTCTCGCTGTCCTAGGAAATGTTTCAGGCTGTTATGATCTATGCGTACACTGAATTTGCTGCCTACCAGGTACTGCCTGAACTTAGCCAATGCATGCATAATGGCTAACATCTCCTTGTCATAAATACTATAAAATCTCTCAGGACCCCTGAGTTTCCTGCTCTCAAATGCAATCGGATGTCTCTCCTGCATCAAAACAGCACCAATGCCCTCTCCTGAAGCATCACAGAATAAATCGAATGACTTCGTAAAGTCAGGCAATGCTAACACCGAACATGAAGTCATGATCACCTTAAACCTGTCAAAGCACTCCTGCGCCTGTGGTGACCAAGTAAAAGCCCCCTTCTTCGTCAAGTCAGTAAGGGGTGCGGCGTGACGTGAGAACCCACTAACAAATCTCCTGTAGAATGCACACAACCCAATGAAACCTCTGAGCTGCGTAAGGTTCTCAGGTACCGGCCAGTCAACTATAGCCCGGACCTTTTCAGGGTCCATACTCACTCCCTTGGCACTGATGATGTGCCCCAGATATAACAACTCCTCCATACCGAGCTCACACTTGGATTCCTTAGCATAGAACGACTCGTCTGCTAAGATACCCAAGACTGCATCCAAATGAGCCAAATGCTCATCCCATGACCTGCTATAAACCAAAATGTCGTCGAAGAAGACTAACACAAATCTCCTCAACTGAGCACTGAAAACCCTGTTCATAGTCGCCTGAAAGGTGGCAGGTGCATTGGTTAACCCGAAGGGCATAACCAAGAACTCGAAGTGACCGCAATGACACCTGAAAGCGGTTTTCTCAATATCCTGCTCCCTCATCTGAATCTGATGGTACCCTGATCTCAAATCAATCTTCGTAAAGAAGACAGCTCCGTGCAACTCATCTATCAGCTCATCAATGCGTGGAATAGGGTACCTGTTTTTGATTGTTCTTTTGTTGAGCTGCCTGTAATCAATACACATCCGAAGTGATCCGTCCTTCTTCTTCACCAATACAACCGATGAAGCAAAAGGAGACTTGCTAGGTCTGATGTGGCCCATAGCTAACAACTCATTAATGGTCTTCTCTATCTCATCTTTGAGTCGTTTCGGATGTCTGTAGGGAGTGATCATGACGGGCTTTGCGCCCTCCTCCAACTCAATGATATGCTTTGTCCCTCTGTCTGGAGGTCTGCCAGGTGGAATGTCACTAAACACTTTGGAGTGTTTAGTCCTCAGTATCTGAATGTCAGGGTGGTACTCACCCTTCTGCTGCTCCTGCTGGGCTGGCATCAACATGCACTCTGCTGCCCAGTCAACCATATCATGACGAATGAGCCTCTCCATCCGTCTGAATGAAACCATCCTAAGATTACTGTCTCTAATGGCCTTGATGACATGTGGTCTCCCGTCAACCTTGAATTTCATCTCCATATCACGTAGGTTGAGTGTGAACTCACCCAAATCATGCAACCATGCCATCCCTAATACCACATCTGTATCCCCCATATTAACAACATAGAATTCAGTCTTGAATTCATAGTTGTTCAATCTCATCGGAAGATCAGTAATCTTTCGGTCACACCTGAGAGTATATCCGTCAGCCACCTTGACTCGAATACCCTCGAAAGCCTCTGTCTGGATGCCACGCCTCTCCACTAAACGTGCATCAATAAAATTGTGTGTAGCACCAGTATCCAACAATGTAATCACCTTCTGACCTGCTAAGAGCCCACGAAGTCGAAATGAACCATCTCTCTGAAGGCTAGTCAGATGGGCTTCCTGTAGCTTCCTTCCACCTTCATGTTCACCCTCATTTTCGGACCTCTCATCATCTGAAGGCTCGGAATCAGCTTGCTGGTCTGACAGATCAGATTGCTCTTCGCCCTCGTAAAACCACTCCATTTGATTATTTTTGACCTTCGGACGAAGTGGGCATATATGTTTTTCATCATAGGGTGCCTTGCACCAAAAACATAACTTTTTCTTACGCAATTCATTCAACGTTTCCCTGTCAAATGGTGGTGCATTCTGTCTCTTAGGATCCGGTTGATCCTTTCTTCTGTCAAAAGGCTCTATTCCTGTCATTGTTTCTATCAAAAGGCCTATTGGGTCTCGTGTATGGTGTTGACCCTGAATTGAACTTGCTGCGAGGTGCTGCAAGCTCCATGCTTCTCGCCTTCCGCATGGCCTCCTGAAGTGTAGGTGGGTCAAAAGCCTTAACCCAACCTCTCATGGGTTCTGTCAAACCCTCAACGAAGAGTATGATGAGTCTCCGTTCTGAAATCCCTGTGACCATGACTGCCACTCTCTGAAACTCACCAATGTATGAATCCAAACTGCCTGTCTGTCTGAGCTGAGCCAACTCTCTGAAATACAGTTCCGGATCCTTCTTATCAAATCTCTCTATCAGTCTGCTGGTGAACTCCTGATAGGTATTGACCGCATGATGGCCTAGCGTATACATGCCATGGTGCCACCAATCATGTGCTACTCCGTCAAGATGTAAAGTAGCAAATTTAATTGCCTCATCCTCCTGCATAGGCCTAAGTGACAAGTAATTGTCCAATTTCTGGACCCAAGACCTCGCTGATGTCTTTTCAGACCCATCAAAATATGGCAATGTAATCTTGCTCACCGCATACTGCAAATCCCTATTCACCTGTGGCTGCGGCTGCTGATGCTGTGGGGGTCTGCGGTCAAATCTGCCTCCTCCTCTGGGTTTATAAACATCTATAAACTCATGGAATGTAAGTGCCTGCCGGATCTCAGGTGCTAGTGACATGTACTCACCATGAAATCTCGTCAAGTCTGCCACGGACATGCCATTGTGTGGCTGAAACTCCTGATGCTGCCCCTGATGCTCTGCCCCTGGAGTCTGTGGTGGAGTCTCCCTAGGTAAGAAAGTAGGCTGACCTGGCCTACGCTCCTGATAGATCGGAGACGGCTGTCGAGGTGCTGATGCTAATGGCTGATCCACTGGTGCAGTCCCGCTCGTCTGACCAATCTGTATGTAATGAGGCTGTGTGGGTGTGTACTGTCTAATGGTACCCATCAACTGAGACATCATGTCCATCATATTATCATGCCTCCGTCTAAACTCCTCCTCGGTAATATCACCCTCTGCATGCGCCTTCCCTGGATCCCTGCGAGTCTCTGAGGAAGTCTCACGTTCTGCCATTAGGGTTGCAACACTGTTTTCACTGCCGTCAGAACTGGATCTGTGAATACCAAGTACTCCTGATATCGTCTGACCTTCAGGGATAGGTGGACCTGTCCAATCCTCGTCTTTGCCTGTCCCTACACCTTTAATGTAGTGAATGGTATCTCTGTTCATGAAAAAGCGCTAAAAAGCACACTGTATTCTGAAAAAGCACTGAAAAAGCACAGGATGGCAGGAGATCTGTGCTCTGATACCACTGTCAGAACCCTGATGGTTCTCAATACGAAACCCTACTGATATTTTGTTGTTTTTGCAATTTTTCGGTTTTTTTTTGTGTTTTATGAGGTTTTCAGGCAATAAGCTAAAAAACTGCGATTTTGCTAATAAATGCTTAGAAAATTCAAAATAAATTATTGAACTCAAAATAAGTCTAGATCTTGATCAATAAAGGTAGGCGCTTCACTATATTTCATTTCCAGATGGTTTACAAGTGCCAGATACAATGTATGAAGGAAATACAAATTTATTAAATAAAGAAAAACCTGATTTCTTTAATGGCGGCTGCAGCAGATAAAAGAAAGTACGGCCAGAAATAATAAAGAATCTCCAAGCTCACAAATCAATGCCAAAATCCTCAGTTGCCCAATGCATCCCAGATACCCAGTAACAGGAGCTGAAGATAGAAGTCGATTTCCTCTGATGATAACTGTACGGCCTGCTGGTACAAAAGGTACGGCCTGACTGCTGCAATAAATAACCAAGTACGGCACCTTGGGAAAAGTGCCAAATCTCTGATAAGTGATCTCTGATAAATCGCCCCAACTGTCAGGTGTTTATTCTCCGTCAGATACTGAATGAATGATCTCTGATTAATCCAAACTGTGATCTCTGAATGAAATCACCAAGTGCAAGCTTAAACTGGTATTTCACAGTCTCAGTCTGCCTGATTCCTGAAGAGTTTTCGTTCTCCAGAAACGTCTGTCTGCCAGAAACCCTAGGGTTTGCAAACTCCAATGCTCAGAGCAATAAAGACAAAATTGAATAATAATATCAGAATAGTTCGATTTTGCCTTGAGAAGGTATATATTGCTCTTGAAGAAATTCGACCCAATCTCCTTTTTAATAAATCATTTAAATAAATGATTTAATTTGCACTTTTAAACTTAGGAGAAAACATTAATTATTGGCGTCCCTCTTTTAATGAATATAAAATACTCATTAAGTCAACATTTAATAATTTATTATAAAGTATAATAAATACTTTATAATTAAGCCAAATAATTAAATATTTAAATATTTCAATAAAGTGACTTTATTATAAAGTCAAAATATTAAATATTTAATAATTCATTAAATACTCCTTATTTCTCCGTCTGAACATCAAACTGCTGTACTGGGTCGATTCTGAGCTGAATGGTTGAACCAGGTGCCCTGCCCGAAATAGTAGCTTCCGCCTGACCTAACTTTCTAAAAATAGAAAGTTCCTGAAAATGCTCACTGGAAGATTCTGCGAGGGCCCAACCTGACACAACTGCAAAACTGGAGCTACCAAACACTGAGCAACTGCCCCAGATGATCCTCTGCACACTCCCGTCAGCCTACGAGGATCAAAATGATAGGCTAACCTCGTCACCAATTGTGCTGACTAGGATGGGGACATGACAGCGGGTCTCTAAGATTTTGGAAATCCCAAAAAACAGGTTTATGATCTTGCTAGAGGAAGGACTGACCTTGGTCTACAAAAAAGAAATTGTTAGTGCTCATTTTTGGCCTCAAAGCAGGGGCAAGCTGGAAAAAAAGGAACTTCCGATCTTGGAAAAATATATGGAAAAGAACAAAGTAAGCAAACCTATTAAGGAAGAAATACAAGGAACCTCAACAGGTATGAACCTGATGTCAGAGATTTGGCATCGGACGATGAAGCAGACCCAGTGATTGGCACCTTTGAATCAAATTATTATGAAAATGACAGCAATCAGAAGTGTAGTTGGGAATGATTGCTTATCTTCTTAGTGCTGTTTTTATCGTTCAGATCTGTATGTGGTTGTGAACTCTAGTCTATCTCTTTTTGTATTTTGGTGCTCTTATTGAGAGCTCTAGTCTGAGCTTTTTGTGTTTTGGGTTCCTATGGTGAACTAGCTTTGTCTAATGGACTCGGTGCTTTGTACCTGCTCTACTAGTTTTATTGGTAATAGATCTCTAATTTTTTTAAAAAAAATTACCTACTAAACAAATAACCCCTCTTTTTATAAAACAAAAAATAAAATGCACTCTCATATGGATTATAAAACACCCCCCCTTAAACAAAACACTATGGTTTTATGTTTTAACCATAATTCACAAACTTAGACTCAAAGGGTACTCAAAAAGCCAAAAAAAATTGACTCATACTCAGGGAAAATTTGGCAAAACCCGGCACCTTAAAAAAAACTTAATTTTTTGAAAAAATCATATAAATTTTTTTTGAAATAATCATATTTTTTTTGAAAAATTCATAATTTTTTTTAAAAATATATTTTTCTGCGAAATATTGCTACAAAATGAATCAAATGAGTTTGGTGGGGGTCTAGGGGCAATGCCCCTAACATGGTTGAGGGGTAGCACCCCTTGCAAGGGTCTACAAGCAATGCCCAATGGGGTTGAGAGGTAGTGCCCCTCATGGAGTCCAAGAGCAGCACCCTAGGTAAGTTCTTTGTCACAATTTAGGGCAGGGTTGAGGCACAAAGCCCTTGCCACCAAGCCCAAATGAAGACTTCAAAACCACACAAACCTTCATGACGCACACCATTTTCATTATTTTTTTAAAGGCAAAAACCAATGCTTATATAACCTAAAAAATAAAGTTTTTGCAGTGCCCAACCCATGTTTTTTTCATCAAATTTGACATGCTGAGTTAAATGAAAAAACTCACCAAGTTTTTGGCAAGTCTTGGTGAGTACTTGCCAAAAACTCAAGTTTTTAAAAAAACTCAACAAAATAACTCAGCGAATAAACACTAATAAAACTCTCAGGCAGAAAAAATGGTGAGTACTTGGCGACTCACCAAGTATGCAAACTATGGTTTTAACTAAATAGCACCTAGCTATGGTTTGAAATTTCTTTTAAAAAATACTACAAATTGAAAACACCTCCAACCTGTATTGTAAATTAAATAACTCCCACTAAATCTAAAACTTCCAAATAAAATTTTGCAAGCCTTGGATTTTAGAAGCACACAAATTAAATTAGTGGTAGCAAGAGAAATGGCAAATTTGTTTTGGTGAGCCACGGATAAGGTCAATCATTGATAGTGTAGATCTGTCTCGAAGGGAAGCAACTTCAAGCAATGTCAATGTAAGGGATCTTCTAGTAGTTTTGCACTCTTCCTAGCCACCTTTGCTATAGACACCAGCAAAACATGATTCTCTTCTTCCCTCCTATTAACTTCCTTGTTCAAACACAGCACCAGCAGAAACAACACAAAGGATAATGGATGAGGAACATTTTTTTAGCAAAAATAATAAATGTCAACAAGTTTTGTAGAAGAAACATGAGCAATGGATGATAGATTCCAATGGCACCAACAAATTGGAACTAGGTCGAGCAGAAATCGAAGCAAGCAGAAGCAAGGGTGAGCAAAGACAAGCTTGGTCCAAACAAATGAAAAAAATTATCTGTGCTTTGATACCAATGTAAAGCCAAGAAGATGGACTACAATGCAAAAATGAAATTGCATTTACGCAAATCAAAATTCAAAAGTTACATCACACTGTACAATGTAAATATTTAACAATTTAATATGACTGTTTGGTTCATCTTCCAATATGAATCTTCAATTTCCTAGAACTGAATTGTAATAATAATAAAATATTATCATTACACTACTATGCCTAGGATTTATATTTACATTGATGTTACATTCCTTCCCCTACTCTTAATCCGCAAGGAGGGTTGTGAGACCAAGCATGCCTCTGAATTTCTCAAAATTCTCTCCCAAGCTATTTGGTCATGATATCAATTGGTTTCAATTTATAGTTGGACAACATTTCAATTGTACATTACTATTTTGAATATGATGCCAAATCAAATGGAATTTGGTGTTCATTTGCTTGGTTCAATTGTGCAAGACTATATTTCTTGTCATTTTGATTGCAGAAGAATTGTCAACCATGAGAAGTGTTGTTGAAACATGTATCCCCTGCAAATCTTCAAAAATTCTTATAAGCCATATACCTAGTTGCCTTTGAAGCTGCCATATATTCCACTTCAACAAATGAGAGAACTGGCCTAACACCACTTACTAGGGATTGTGAAATAGGACGAGCTTAGTTAGCATATCTAGTGATCAGGCTAGTAGCCTAGATGAGTACAAAAAATGTGTTCCATGTGTATAAACCTTGGACCTCGCCAACTCAAAATCAAAATCATTGCATCACTAAATACTTTACAAATATAAAAATAGCAATATGGCATGGTATTTGTCAATATGAGCCAGTAAAGGATTTACAAATATATATATATATATATATATAGAGAGAGAGAGAGAGAGGTAATGGGCTTTTACACATCTATTTGACTCTATGACAGGGTAATCCGATAAGTCCCGAAATGTATAAATTTAACCAATTGTTTAAGGGATTGTGAAATAGGACAAGCTTAGTTAGCATCTCTAGTGATCAGGCTAGTAGCCTAGATGAGCACAAAAAAATTGGTCCATGTCTATAAACCTTGGACCTCACCAACTCAAAATCAAAATCATTGCATCACTAAATACTTTACAAATATAAAAATACAATATGGCATGGTATTTGTCAATATAAGCCAGTAAACAATTTACATATATATATAGAGAGAGAGAGCGAGAGAGAGAGGGGTCATGAGCTTTTACACATCTATTTGACTCTATGACAGGATGATCCAAAAAGTCCTAAAAGGTGTAAATTTAACCAATTATTTAAGGGATTGTGAAATAGGACGAGCTTAGTTAGCATCTCTAGTGATTAGGCTAGTAGCCTAGATGAGCACCAAAAAAGTGTCCCATGTGTATAAACCTTGGACCACACCAACTCAAAATCAAGATCATTGCATCACTAAATAATTTACAAACATACAGATAGCAATATGGAATGGTATTTGTCAATATAAGCCAATAAACAATTTACATATATATATAGAGAGAGAGAGAGATCATGGGCTTTTACACATTGTTGTACCCCAAATTAAAAATTTTGCTACACTTAGGCATTTTGAAGAAATGGTAAGAGTCTTGTCAAAAACTGTTAAAAAAAGGTCAAAAAATGGATTTTGCATGTCACACATGTAGGCCAAAAACTCAAAATTTTCAAAATCCAACGATCTGGATCTGCTAAGAGCCACCTTGTCTACAAAACCCAGATCTCAATTTTTCAGCCCTAAATTTTAGGAAATTTTCTAAAAATAAGAAGTTTCTAAAAATAGACTTTTTTTGGATTTTTTTGGGTTTCTTCTCAAATGGATGCTGGCAAAATTTTCTAAAAATAGAAAGTTTGACTCCAAGGAATCAAACTTATTTTGATTGGACCAACCTTGAATCTGACACCTAGCAGTTGAGCAACCTCCATCCAAGGTCATCAACGGAGGTTGCTCAACTGCCAGGTGTCAGATTCAAGGTCTCAAACACTGCACAGATCAGTCAATGGCGAAAGTTGATTGAGGAACGAAGAACGAAGGAAGGTTGCAGAATCTTGAAAATTGAGGAAATCTAACTAAGTCTGGAGATGCTAGGCACCCCTGCCCAATCAAGGCGCCTAGCCAGTCATGCCTTAGAATATTTTTCAATCCCGGTAATCGAAACATGGAACAGAGGACAAGGAATGAAGAAAAGTTAAAAACTGAGAATAAAAAACTATCTCTAGCAAGCTTAGGCACCCCTGCCAGCCAAGGGCACCCATCTCTTCAGGGCCTCAAATGTTGTTATTAGGGTTTCATCATTCCAAGACAACTTGCTCAAAATTCCCCCGGCTCCGCAATGAATCCAATAGCAGGTCCATCGGATCAATCAATCAACCAGGATCGTCGATCGAGGGGAGAAGTTTCATCAAAGGGAAAGAATGCAAATCATGAAAAACATAAAAAATATTTCAGTCTGGCAACTTTGGGCACCCCAACTAGCCAAGGGTGCCCAAGGTTTTGGAGGACCTAACTTAGAAATTAGGGTTTGCAAATATGATCATTGTCTTTAGAATTTTGCAAGCTTCGCAATGGATATCTCAGCGAGTTCATCAGATTCTTCAGTCACCCGGAGTTGTTGATCAAACAGAGGACAGAGCATGGAGGACAAATTTGAGAGATTTTAAAAGGGCTAAAAATGGTTTAAGTCTAGTGATCATGGGCGCCCCAGGTAACCAAGGGCGCCCAAGCTTTTGGGTATTCAGAAAGTAAAATTACGGTTTGAGAGCTCCAACAACTTTTCTTCATATTTGAACCAGCTCTTCAACGAAGTCAACAGTGAGCTCGACAAATTTGTCAAGCACCAATTATGTCAAATTGACCGGAGGAATAAAATATTGCAAAATGATAAAAGTCAAAAGCAAAGTTGAAAATCTCAGAAAATATTCCAACTCTGGAGAAGTTGGGCGCCCTAGCTAGCCAGGGGTGCCCAAGCTTTTGACCCCCTAAAACTGCTTTTCTAGACCAATCACTTCCAAAAATCTCACCTCAGAATTAATCAGGCTATCCAACAAATCCAGCAGTCAAACCATTGGACCTCCTGAACAGCCAAACATGAGAATTCATCCGAAGAATCATAAAGCAATGTAAAGTTGAAGAACATGAAAAAATGGTTATCTGGAGGACTTGGGCACCCCAGGGAGCCAAGGGCGCCCAAGATTTTGAGGCCTTAAATGGTATTTCTAGCAATTGTAGTCTCCAGAACAATCATCTCAGATTCAATTAGGCTCCGCCACGAGATCATCAGCCAATTCATAGGATTCACCGAGCACCCGGAATTAAGGATCAAACTGAGGTCAAAATCAAGCAAAAAAGTTGAAAATGTCAAAAAATGGCTAAGTCTACTAAGGAAAAGCGCTCCAAGTCAAGAAGGGCACCCAAGGAATTTTTCCTTAGAAAAATTTCCAAAATTTCATCATGCATCGTCCAAACTGCATCCACATTCCACGAACCTGCTCAAGATTGGCTTCAAAAGATTTAAAGTTGGAGAATAAAGTGTTTTTCTTCATCAAAACCTATCTAAGAAGGCTTTGGCATTCTTTATTCACTTTCTGCAGGTTGGTGTCTAGAGGAAGAAAAGTATATTTTTCTTCTCATCAAGATTTTAAGGCCAAAACGTCATCCTTTTACTAAGTTCTTCACATTTTCATGATCAGTATGCACAGAGGCTCGCTTTTTCATGCTTTATTTTTCCAAGGCATCACTTTTCAGAAGAAGGGGGTCATCTTTTTCAAAATTCATTCATCTGAGTCCGTTTGATTTTTGATTCTCTTCAACTTTGGAAAATTTCAAGTTTTCAAGAATCTGCTTTTTTTGCGCTTTTTAGGAAAAACCTCAGCGTTTTCGAAATTTGATGATCTGGGTCCTTCCAAGACATGATTCTCTACAAAACCCAGGTCCCAACTTTTTTCTGGAAAACTGCTTTTTCAAGATTCTATTTTCAGCAGTTTGTGCAAAACGTTTCTAAACATATTCAAGTTTACAGTCAAAAATCAAGATTTTCAGCATGCAACACTCTCCACTTCAAATCAAGAACAAATCAGTTTTTTGGCGGATAGAGTTTCCCAAATTATCAGTGAATGAGTCACCTCTTTGGGGCAGCAATATTTTCTAAGAATAGAACCTAAAAGCAGCAATGAACTTGAAGCTTTCTCCAAGCTTTCTTTCTATTCTTGTCTCATTCTTATCCATTCTTTGTGAAGGAGAAAGAATCAAGTTGTAATAGTTGGCAGTTTCCCTGTTAGATAGTTACCTTGTTTTAGTTTTAGAAATAAAACTTGCATGTTGGAAAATCTTGTTGTAAAAGCAAGGAGATTTTAGGGTTCCCTACTCCTTTGCTTGTGTATAAACAAGGGCAGCCTTGCCCATTTTTCTTTAACGGTTATTGTGATAGAAAATTGCTTAGCCTACTTTTGCCTGCAAGTTGTTATTCAGTGTCAGTTCACTTAGTGTAAGAGCAAGCTTGTATGCCTACCTTTGCTGCAAAATATTGTTCAGTTCATGTGTTACTTGTGTCAATGTATTTTGGCTGATCGCTAAACTATAAGCTTGTTATTGCTACAATCCTACTGTCCCAGAAGTGCAATCTTTGTTGTTTGAAATTTGGGAAAAGGAAATCTTATGCATGCTTTGCTGCTTTGATTTGTTGTCTCAGCTTTCTGTTTTATGTGCTTCACTATATAATCTTTATTTCAGCCTGCATCTTAAGTACAATGAGTCTTAAGGTGTGTGTTGGGTGAGTTTATGTGAGTTTTGTGTCAAAGAATCAATTCCTTGTTTACTTTTAACTCTCAAGCTCTGAATTTACTTGAGTTGTTAAAAGCGTCATTAGAGTAGGCTTAGTTGTAGTTGAAGTTCAAAAAGAGAAAATCTCAGCTACAGTGCTAGAGTTTTATAACCTTGTGCTCTTAGCTAAATAAAAAGATTAGCAAATTAGTTTTAGTTTACTTTCTTTAAGCAAACATCAGCAAAGAGGGAGCTTCCCCTCCTAATTTGAAGAGCAGTTAATCTATGCATAGCTGTTCGTTTCTAATTCGCATACCAAAGGTGTGAATTGAAATGCCAACAGCTTTTTGGCGCCCACCGTGGGGCATGAGGCATAAAACTTCAAAGAAAGCTTACGCTTTATGTCACGGGAACGACTTTTTGGCGTCCTACTGCTCTTGTTCAACAGCCTAATCTTGCACCTGCTATCATTCAACCAAATTTCGAGCTAATTGAAGGAGAGCAAACGGACATCATCAACAGCCTGAGGAGTTTCATTTTTGAGAAGGAAACCCCTGCTCAGTGGAGAAACGTTGCTACCATCCTAGAAGAAGAAGAAAGGAAGGCCGACCTTGCAACCGGAAGACTGGTATTACCTCCTCATGCGTGGAATTAGACAATCCTAGCTTACAAAGTTTATACGAGGAGAACAAATCCTCTCTTTCAAGGAAACGCTGATACAAATCCTTTTCTTCCACAAACACGCCCTACAGAAGTTGAAGAGCTTTCCAACGCAATTCCTGAATCCAACACTACCTAAAATCAAAGAAGAAGAACTTGAAGTCAAGCAAGAAGAACCTGTGATCCAACCAGAAGCGATGGGTGATAACAACAACAATGATCCTAATAACCGCAATCGAAGACGAGCACCCCTGCTGCCTTGGGGTAATCAAATTGGACCTTTGGCCTTGGAAGCAAATCATGAACTACCTAAGGGCTCAAGAAAGCACTTTCCACAGTTTCACAGTGATGGAACTCAACATCCTGATGATCATATTTCAGCCTTCTCAATGGCTTGCACTGTTTGGCACGTGGCACATGAATACATTGTTGTGCGTCTCTTTGTTGAGACTCTTGTGGGAAATGTCGCCGAATGGTTCAACCATCTGGATTCAGGGTACATAAGAAACTAGGCAACCATGAGTGAAAAGTTCCCGGCAAGATTCAAGCCTGTTGAAAATAGTCACCAATTGTTTTCCCAACTTTCCAATTCAAAGATGGAGGTCACCGAACCAATGAAGGAATTTGTGGCAAGGTTTAATCATTTGTTCACACGTCTTTCACATACACTCAATCTGTCTCCTGAAATTTTGTTGAGCAGTTTCATAAATGCTCTTCCATCTGAGATAGCCTTCTTCCTAAGATCTGCTAGTGAAACGAAATTAGAGAATGCACAGCAATGTGCCATAGAGATTGAGGACAACATGATTACTTCTGGAAAGATGAAGATAGATGCTATCAGGCCTTTGGTTCAAAGTTTTGTCGATCCACTGCTACAAAGGTTGCCAATGAGATGACTATTTTGAAGAGGCAGTTGCCTACTCAGCCCAAATTGCCTGCTCAGCCTGCACCACTTGCGTTGCCTGCACTGCAACCGTACCAACCACAGCAACCATATCAACCACAGCAGCCATACCAACCAAGGAGAAATAACTTTCAGCCTTACAACAATTATAGGCCACAAGGGCTAGCTCCACCAAAGCAAGCAGCTGAAAATACACAAAATGCAGTATTTTGCTCCTTTCACAAGACTGGTGCACATACCGGCTCTGCTTGCCCTGAAAAATTAAGAATGAATCAAATAATGGGATACATTGAAGCTACACCAAGTTCCAGTTTTGTACCTACTCCAAGTTCGAATGTTGTCTTACCACAGTCGGACAACTTCGATGGCGACTCCGCAACGAGATACTTTGAAAGTGAACCCACCATTGAAGAAGAAGATCCACAACAGTACTCTCTTGAAGTGAATCCTAAAACTTTTACCACACCTGTGTTTACATGAGCTCTGTAATGTCCCCATTTTTAGCTCTACACTTTCCAGTGATTGATAGCCTATTCCCGATTTGTTGTCGACTAGTCAAAGGCAGAATTAGGGTTTTCGGCTATTTGATAGTCCCTTTTGAAGATTCAGGGGTTTGCGTGTTGGAGTTCGGCTGTTTGGTTTCTGGATTCCTTCAGGGTTTTCAGAGAGCTTCGCAATGGTGTCGCATGCACTTTGATCCGAGCAACTTTCCGAATTTACTATTTTTAGTAAATTCTATTTTTAGCAGTGGTCCAGTCAGCATCAGCTTAGCAAGCTTTCCTCTTCTGGCAGTTCAGTTGGTAATATTGATTTTGGCTTTAAGGTGCTCATTTTGGAGAGATAAGTTATTTTAAATTAATAATGTTTCATTTTCATCTTATGACCCCTTGGTCTAGTGTTTCAACTTTAAGTTGTTTTAAAAAGGGGGACTTTGAGGGTGGTCACCTCATGGGGAATTATTTTGATATTTCTAAGGTCAAAAATGCACAAGGAGAAAGTTACACCAACTTTGTTGAGGAGATAAATTTTAAATAAAAGTCAAAATTAGCTTTGAAAGTGGGACGCCTATGCTTGGAGGGAAATTGAAGTCAAATTCAAATTGGAATTAGGGCGCACTTTCTAGAAGTTTCTAGAGATTCCTTGTTGAGCTTATAAATGGAGACCTCTTCTCTTCATTTTAGTATCTTATGTCTTGAGTAAAGTTATGCTGCCGGAATGGTATTTGGATTGCTTCGAGAAATGAATGCCTCCTAGCCTTGGCTCGACTTCTTGCTTGAAAGACAGCAACTAGTGGAGAGTTAGATTGTAGTTGAGTGAGATTTGTAGTGAGATTTTGCATTGTAGAAGTTGTTTTGCATTTGTAGTTCAGTTTCTTGCATTTTAATCAAAATCTGGAGTTGCTGATTTTGTATTGCAGATTGAAGTTTATACTCATAAGTCTTTGGGCGAATTTATTTTGGTTCTGGGTAGTTTACCCATGCATTTGCTAGCCTTGGGCGCCCCTCTATGCCAAGTTGCAGATTTTTTAGAGGTGTCTTGGATTTTATCTTGTTGGTAGAACATTTCTTGAGGCTGTACCATTCTGTTTTGCCTGGCAAGTGTTTAGAAAAAAAAATACTTCAATTTGTCAGCTGTTTCTTTGTCTAGTCTTCATTGTCATCATCCTAGCTTTCGTTTGCATCAAGTCTCATGTCATTCTGGCAAGTATTGAGTGAGTTGTGAGCATTTTAGTGGATTCTAGGGTTGCTGGTTATGCATATTAAGTTGCTGTTCTGTCATATCAGCTTGCGTAAAGTCTATCTTTTGAGTTGGGTTTGGGTTGAAAGTCTTTGTGATCATTGAGGAGACATTATACTATATTGCAGCATGGTTAGACTTTCTTATTCTATGTATTTGGCAGGCGAATCTCTAATTATTGTAAGCTGAACAGTAGTACTGTCAGCAATCTTACTTCTTCTCTGTTATTTCATTGTAATACCCGCTGGATAAGTGGAAGAGGCTGGCTTGCCGCCTATTTACTTTGATTTGCATTGTAATATCTTACATCTCCGCCCTATGGTAGCTCCATTCCCACTCCGGGTTTGAAAGCACATTTTGGGTGTTGAGTTTACTTTTAGCATAATAGAAGTTAGGGATCCTCTGACCATATGCTCGTCATCATCCGGCGCATTCTTGGTTAGAGTTGAATTCCGCATCGTTTTGGTTTAAGTGCTAACCCTAACGGATGTGTGTTGCATTGTATCTATTATTGAAAAAATTGAAAAAAAATGGTTCGGAATATTTCATCAACATTTAAAAGCACAGAAAGAAGAGGAAGAGAGACTAAAAGCACAAAAAGAAAAAGAAAAAGGAAAAGAGGTGGCTTTCGCTTCTAATCCTAAGCCCTCTCAAGAGAACGTGAAAGTAGTTGCTCAAGACACGTCTTCAGCGAATTTTGACATTGTAGACTCCTTAATGAAGACAAAAGTGCAGATTTCTCAACTAGAATATCTCCAAGATCATCCACAACAGTTGGATAGACTTCTTAAGGTTGTGAAGAAGAGACCTATCATACAACCAACATTGCTCGAATCATCCGTATCAACGGAAGACAAGCCTAAACCCTTTTATATCTCTTTGTATATAGGGGGTTTCAAACTAAGCAATTGTATCATCGATTCAGGAGCCTCGGACAACATCATTCCTCTACAAGTAATGAATGCTTTAGAAATTTTGTGCACCAAGACAAAAGACAAATGTTATTCACTTGAGTCTAAGTCGGTGCCGTTGGTTGGACAATTGAAAGATGCTCCAATAAGGTTGGCAGCCTGTCCCAAGAAAAAGATAATGATGACTATCCTAGTAGTTGATATTCCAACTAGCTACAGGATGTTATTGAGTAGAAGCTTCTGCAAAGATCTTGGAGGAGAGATACAGATGGATTGGTCTTCTGCAACTATTCCATTGAAGAATGGTAGTTTCAAGCTAGAACCAGAGCCCAAGTCTCGATTTGCAGTGATGAAGTCCCAAGATCCTCAAGCTCAAATTCTATATCAAGAAACAAGACTTGGTACTTATGCTATGCTGTCAGAGATACCTGAAGAAAGTCAAGAGGTTGCATGTTCCGCAGATAAATCAGCAAATGATCCCAAGCTGTGGACCATGTAGTTTGATGGGAGTTGCTCAACAGTTGGCTCAAGTGCGAGAGTTGTAATAATTTCTCCTAAAAGACGGTTGTATCCATTTGCATACCGCCTGTAGTTCGAATGTACAAATAATACGACGAAATATGAGGCGCTCTTATTAGGTCTCAAGAATGCAAAGGATATGGGTATCAAACAACTCAAAGTTGAAGGTGATGCAGAGTTGGTTGTGAAGCAAGTAAGAGATCAATTTCGAGTAAGAGCAGATCGCCTTCAACATTACAGAAACAGGGTGTGGATTGCAATCAACTAGTTCGAGGCATTTGATATCAAATTTATCCCACATCTAGACAATAGCAAAGCAAATGCCCTTGCGTTATCAGCTTCACTTTTCATGCCACATTCTAACTTTTGTCATAATGCATTTGCCATTGAGCTTATATATAGGCTGGCTATCCCTGACAACTGCGATAACTGGTAGGTCTTCGATGACGATGACCACATTAAGGATTTTCTTGTCATGGAAGATAATTTCAAAGGACTATTCTTTGAAGGTAGCACATCTTCTTTCAAAGAATCAGTAAAAGAGGTTTCTAATGTACCAGAAGTTGCAGAAGATGCAGAAAATTCAGAAGAAATAGATACAAGCATTATCCAGTTGAAGGGTAATAAGATTCCCAAGGGCTTGGTATCCTTAGAGAATATTTTTGACAAGCATGAAAAATACATTCAAGATCAGAAGAACTCAAGAGATAAGGCCTCTATGGAATATCATCAAGTGAATATTGGTACAAATGACAAGCCTCGACTTGTTAATTTGGGAAAATGTTGCACTACAAAGGAAAGTGAGGTTTATCTCTCTGTTCAAACAATTCCAAGATGTCTTCACCTGTTCCTATGAAGACTTGAAAGTTTTCACACCAAGAGAATTGTCTCATACAATTCCTCTTAAACCTGAAGCTAAGCCTTTCAAGCAAAAACAAAGACACTACAATCCGCGGATTCAAGATACCATCTTCGCAGAAATTCAGAAGATGGTGGATGCTAAAATCATCTTCCCAATTCATCATTCCACCTGGGTGTCAAATATAGTTCATGTATGTAATGTCCCCATTTTCGTGAACATCAGAGTTCGAAGGATTTGCCTATCAGTCGACCCTCGTAGGCTAGTGTTCAGTGATTAGAGGGTCCAGTTGGGCATTAATGAGCTCTTTAGGTGGCAATTGACAATGTTTACCTCTCCAGATTGTTGGTATATTTTGAGGCTAACCTATTCTAAGGTTTTTGGCTTCATTTATATATACTTACTATTTATAGTAAGTTCATAAGTTGTTAGAGGCCAACCTTACTATTTATAGTAAGGCATCCTGATGGGTAGAGAGCAATGGGTTAGCCAGTGGCTAAGTCAAAATTGATAAATGACGTTCATTAAAGGAGTTAAGGTGTTTATTTATGATTAAAGTTATACTTTAATAGTAAAAAATTAATTATTAAAGTGCATATATTAATGACTTGTATTGACTTTATAATTAAGGTGCATTTAATATTATAAAGTCAAATTATAAAAGCACTAGTTTGGGCGCCCACTTTGAGGAATATTATAAAGTGCAAAAGCAAATATATTTTATGATATATTTTAATGATTAAAAAGCACATTGGGAATTGTGCCATCTTGGAGAGGGTATAAAAGCATGTGAAAAAAAGCAAATGTAATTATTCTTGATCATTTATCAAATTGGCTTTGAGCTTTGCATTTTGGAGGTGGAGACCTAGGGTTTTCAGCTACTACGATCTTCGAGAGCGTAGCTACTTCTTGTATCGAGCTTACTGAGGGTGTGAAAGACCATCTGAGGCTTGTTGTTTGGTGGCTTCATACGAAGGTCACATTTGTGCTTCATCGATTTACAGGAGAGTTTCAGAACAAGGGTTTACAAAGTTTCACGATCAGAAGTTGTTATCCGGGTATGAATGCTTTCAATGTAATTTCATGGCATTAATTAATCTGATATGATAATATACTTGTGCTTCAACATTTCTTTGTTCTGCAATTTTATGCATTGTCTGGCAATATATTGAAAAACTTAAAAATCGAAAACAAAGGGAAAGGCAGAAATAAGTTAGCAAATATCTCCGATCAGGGCAGGATATTACAATGGTATTAGAGCAGTCTCCTGCCATCCTGTGTGGAATAAAATTTCATGAGTAAAAAGAAAATTTTCAGACTTCTAGGGTTTGAAGAAATTTTCAAGAGTTAATGATAATCGAGAATTTCTGATTTGGATGCAACTTTAGATTTATGCTTGATAGAATCGATGCTGAGTAATATGAAAAAAAAATTAATTTATTAAGGACCGATTTAATATTAATGCGAGCCGCTCCATTAATGGAAATCGTATTCTATGGTAATTCCGGGAGACATGGCAGATAGGATAAAAGAAAAAAACTTCAGAATAGTCAATTGTGGGGATGGCATCTATGTGTTTTTTTAAGCCGTAATTTATTATTTAGCCGCCAATCTTCAGTAAGTTTCAATAAGACAATTGACATCTCCTGATAATAGCCGCCAGTTTTCATAAAAGACAAATTCGAGGGAATTCAAAGAACGCCAAACATAGAAAAAGACGAAATTTAAAAGGGAGCCAAAAATTTCTAAGGTGTTGGGTCTTGCCTGCTAGTCAGCTCCTATCTGCTGAGCATCATCCAAATCAGGAGAAAAGACAAACCGATGCATAAGACAGACCTGGGGAGTAATCGACCTGGCATTATTTGTGAGACAATTGAAATATCATCTGTTAAATAAGGAGTTATCAAGCCAGTTGCACTTATCAGATAAGTCGTGGGATTTTATCTCTGAATATTGAGAAGTTGTTAAAAGACAAACTTAAGCCAATTTATGAGGACTTTGTAGAAATTGCAAAGTTTTTGAGTCGCAACCTTTGTAATTATAATTGCCGGATATTATTCTAAGGGATCGTGAATTGCTTTTTGTTATTCGCTGGCACTTTGGTAGAATCTATCAATAATCGTCAGATTGAATGGGCCGCAGATCTAAAGAAAAGGACAAAGTCAAAGTAAAGACAAACAAAATAGGTTGTTGGAGCTAACGCTAGAAATATGGAAATCGAGAGCTACTCGCTTATTAACCATCTGTCGTACCAGCTAGCACACACCTAGCTCCCATGGCAACTTTACTAGTCAACGTAAGAATCTCAAAGCAGTCACTTATCATTTGCATAGCCCTTGATATTATTTTGAATCGCAGCCAAAGGGAAATCACACTTTATTATGGAGTTATACTATTGCCAGCCACCAATACTTCTGAGGTTTCTAGTTTGAATAATACAAGGAGGCGTGAGAACTTGAGGCCCGATTTCTTGAGCAAAGGTTTGTTTCCTTGAGAGTCGTGGATATTTAAAAAGTTCGCCCAGCATTCAAAAATCGTCTGCCTGATTGAAATTTTACAGACCTAACCGATAACAGTAATTCCAAATAAGACAATTTCAAGCCGCTGATCTTTAGACACAACATGCAATCCCAAGTTTGAGAATCTATGTCATATGGTTGTTCATTAGTGTATACTGAATGTAGTTCCAGTTAAAGCTTTTTGTTCACTGCAGCTTACAATCCAGAATGTGCTTGTCTATTAGTCTGATAGTTATATGTACTCAGTCTGGAAGCAATTGTGGTATGCATTGAATAATTCCTTCATAATTTGTAAAACTCCAATACCCTTCAAAATTCAAATATTTAATGCAGCTTCATAGCAATTTGGAAACCAATCAATACCACACTCAGAAAATGTATGTAAAAGGACTGCAATAACCCATCTGTTAGAGTGACATTTTGAGTCAGTTCCAGTTTGGTTGAGAATGCAAATGCAACATTAGGAATTACAATGTGAAAAGATTGCTTCCAGAATGAACAGAAAATGACAAAGCATAACAGAAAGTGCTTCTGAAAGTGTTAGCTGGTTGTAAGAGAGAATGCAGTCCATAGAACTACGATGTTTTAATTGAAATCTCTGCATAAGTTCAAAATAGAATAAAAAAGCCAACCATCTTGAGGTTCTTCAAAGAAAATCAATGAGGAGTTAGCATCAAAGTGGCCTGAAAAGAATATAGATGCCACTATTTTATCAGGGTTCATGTGGTCATTAAGCGATATGATCATGATTATTTTCATTCCCAGGTGTATAATATAAGGACAAAAATGAAGTTTGGTGCAAATTAAAATACATGGGTTTTCATTGAAATGCAACACACCCACATTTGGTTTTCTAATTGAAATATACAGATTTCTTACTATTTTCAAAATACCCATGCAAGGGTTTTCAACAAAAAGGCAATAGAAATATGTGTTCTCATAATATTATACACCCAGGTGGGGTTTTTGCCAAAAAAAAAAAAATTTACACAGTGTTTCCATGGTCGAGTTGGCACAACGGAAAAAATACATTCAGATGTTCATATTCTTCAGAATTTATAAATACCCATATAGTGAAATTTGAAAATGCAGGAGTAAATCATCATGGGTCGAGCCCAAATTTTACATAAATATCAGATTATATAGATTTTTGTATACCCACGTTGGGGTTTGAGGAAAGACAAATTTTCCAATTTTCAGTGACAACCATGTCAGGGTTTTATGAGGAATAACAGAGAGGAGCAGAAAACTATTATGGCGAACCCAGAAATGCCTCAAATGCACTAGATGAGAATATAGTGGCCACGACCTGAAGAAGAGCTTTAGTTCCTGAATGATCAATCATTTTGTTGTTAAAAGAAAACCCATGTAAGTTCCATCAGGTTAGAGATTACTTGAAGCAAAATCATAATCAAAATGCATGGAGGTTTTATAGAATTTTAGTTCGAGTTCATAGTCAGGAGAACATGGCGCGACCTGAGTATGGCCATGAATTTATAAATAAAAGAAAAGCTTTCTTAAGTTTTCTGTAGAAAGAAATCTATGGCTGGAACGTAACTTACCACTTAATGCCTGTTGAAGCCAAGAGGCCGCGACCAGAGTTGGTGTAGCTTTTAAAATCCAAACAAAAACCTAGTACGAGTTCATAGATGGCGGCCAGAGGATACAGGAAACACAGATAACAAAACAACAAGCACAAAAGTAAAGAAATCATCAGATTTTTATCTCATGATGGCGGCCAGTGAAGCTTTAATTCCCATCAAAGAAGCCAAGGGATGAAATGGATACAAGAGAAAACACTTACCTTGTGTTATGAAGGCCGAATATGATCAAATCAAAGAGGAGTGAGCTCGAATCAAGCTCTAAACTGTCAAACCCTAGCTCATGGCAGCACCCACAACAGAGCTATTTTCTTCCAAAAAGTTCATTTTGCAAATGATGCGAAGAGATAGGGCATTTTCACATTTTGTTCATTAGGGTTTGCTTTACCCTAGGCCGACTTAGGGATTTTTCCCTTAGTTTTTAAAAATGTCAATGTCTAAATCAAATAATGGTGGCCGATTCCTTATGTTTAGTTTTGAAGATAATCAACTCCTAAGTCAAAATATCACAATAGAAACTATAATGAGATTTTATTTTTGACTTAGGGTTTTTATTGATTATGGAGAAGATCATTTAAAATAAGAATGATATAATCAGTTTTTCCTTGGAGATGAGTTTTCATATTTAGGGCTTATTTTATTTTCAATTGATTTTAGAGAAAATCAATTAGATGTTGATGAGGAGAGTTGTGCCTTGTATTTTTTATGATTTTTTTTGAAAGAAAAATCAATTGTTGTATTGGAGAAATAAGGTAGTTCTTTTTGCAAAAGATTTCAAAGCAATCTTTAATTGCAAAAATAAAACAATTGTAAAATCTGCAAACCTTATAAGGCAGAAGCATAAAACAATACTTTATAAATTGTTTTATGTTTTCTTGCTATTTTTAGCAGATTGGTGTTGACTTTTCTCTTGGTCAGATTTGAGTTTCCTCTTAGAGAGATAAGGTGTTTTTCTGGATTTTAAAGCAGATTTAGCCTATTTTTAGGAGCTTTTCAGTGTGAGCATGGAAAAAGAGAGTTTTTTCTGCTTTTATGCAGACTTTTGAGACAGATTGATACCTTTTCCTTAAGCTTTTCTTGTGAGCTCGGATTAGGGTTTCTTGAGAGTTATATTTTGAAGAAACTTAGTTTTTCTTCTCTCTTCTTAGTTCAGTTGGCAGTTTCTTGCTCTTAACACTTTTGAGCTTGTAAACTTTTTGTACTCAGGTTTTGAGAGTTTCGCTCCTTCATCTAATAAAAAGCAGCATTCCTATCTCCAATTTCTGTCTCAACTTGCAGTTTTAGTATGATGTTTATATTGTGATTCTATTTACAGATCCTCTTTATGTCCTATTATTGTAGACCATCGATGCAGAAAGTTCATTTATTGCAGGTTGCATGCTGTGTTTAAATCTAAACCTTCATGCAAATCAATTTTGCACTGATGTTCATGAGAGATTGTGAATTCATAGTTGTTTTTTTGAAGACTGTTTGTGAGAGAAATATCAAAGTCAGTATTAAGTTTTGTGGATCATTTTAAGTCATGGGTTTTATTTTCAAGCTATCCTTCTATCCCTTTTCCCAAAAAATACTTAGAATAGGATCCATCATTTGGAGAACCAACCCACTCTGGAGATTCCTTCTTCGTTCAGATCACCCACATCTGAAGAAGGTTTCCATGTGTTATTAGATTGCCGAATCTTGTATTCAGTAGGGTGCAAATCTAATTGATAACACAATAAATTATGGAAGTTGAAGTATGCTTTAAAATTTTTCATTTGACTATTACTAGGTGATTGTGACAAATACCTAACTAGTAATTTTTATTTTTAAATTGGGCACATTACATTGCTAGGTGATTGGGTTGCAATGATTGGGATGGTTGGAAAATCCTAAATGCTATTTTTCCATTTTGGTAGGGTGATTGGGTTGAAGCATAAATAATTCAGCTTGATAGCATAAGACATTTTCAAACTCTTTGTTACACTATGTGGCAACAATATATGATTGCAAAAGCTTGACTACTAAATCATTATTTATGAGTCTTGCTAGTTAGATTGGGTAACACCACATTCCCATGCCCCAACTTTTGATCATAAAACTCCTTGCCATTGCATTATGTTAAAGAGTTGTAGCCACTCTTTTACCTACACTTTGATTTGAATACAAGTTTGTAAAGTAAGGGAATTACATTCCTTACACTCCTTTGTTTGTTGTTGTTAATATCCATTGATTTTAAACTTCTCAATGGATACAAATTGGAACCATGAAACCTTTGATGCTTTTAACAATGTGAAGTATAGTGATGTTAAAAAATTAAGCATAGTGGGTTGATTAAATTAGGCCAATAAGGGGTATTATGTTGTTCAAGATTTATGCATAATAGGTTGGTTTTACTCAAGCAAGTAATGTGTACTCTATTGTGTAAAATCTAGTATGAGGTTTTTATAACCAAACCCTGTAATATGCAAGCTTGTTGTTGTGTTTATGATAGAGTAGTGACTCTATTTTTTGAGATTGTAAGAAAGTGCAATCTTGTAGGTAAGATATTTAAGTCAATAGTGGCTATGAATCTATTCATGACTATTTGTAACTCCTACATTATCCATGAATGAGTCCATAGCCAACATTTGACCATATAATTTTTGTATGTAGACTAAAAATTAGAATATATGTGGTAGCTAAGTATACTCTATTGTGTTACACCCACAAATATAAACAAAACAACATATATATCTATTACACATGGAAGATATTAGATATAATTCTTATAGTACAAAGCTCTCTGTTATAATTAAAAAATATTGATGAAACATTTGAAGGTATAATAGTTGTCTATCTGTGAAAAGTGATCTATCTAAATTAATTAGTTGGTTAGACTATGAAAAACTATGTAGAAATAATGGTTATTTCTTTCTTTTTTTACTTGTACATTTTCATTGACTAAGCCAAAGGACTAGCACAATGTTAAATTATTTCGAAAGATTATTTTTCATAGAGCTTCAAGGTGAAACTTGAGTGTTATTTTTTTTTCTTTGATCAAAACTATTAATTCAAATAATTAGAGTAATGAATTGTTTGAATTAATTTAAGTCACTTCATGTGTAGGGGATATTTGCATATATATTTGTTTTCTTGGGAACATTAAATAGGTTGCATAATGTCAGTTACACCACGATTGCATAGATTTTCAGATATGTCGATCATGGTTGGCTAGAGCGTTTGTGATAGGTTGAGCTTCTCTTGTGGAGTAGCATGAGGAAGCCTATGGCTTTGTGGTAAGGTGGAAGTCATTCCAATGATGCTCTCTCTCTCTTCTTGCATTGCAAAGATGAGAATGAGAGGAGCTTTTACTATGCATAATGCTACTGACACAAGTGTCATGTATCCATTTATCATGCAATGTAATTTTTTTTGAAAGGAAAATGTGATTCTCATTTTATTGATTACTTATCAATTGTAAAATTTAGCTCTTTGTATTGATGTGAAAGAGCATGACCACTATGGTCAAGTTTGATATCATTTGTTGTTATTCATTATTTGTATAATAATGATTTAACAATGAATGTTGTGTACACAATTTTGGTACCAATCTCGATGTTGTAATGATGTTATTCTCATATTGAATATGTTTTTATTGTAGATTATTTATACATGCTACAATAAGAAAGGGTAGCTTACATAGGCTAAGGTTATAAGGACTGAGTAATTAGGGCCTCACAAATGGGGTTTTGATTAGTGTCGATTCTCCATATCATATAGATATCTCAATTTTTTGATATAAAAAATAAAATCAATTAAAATATAGGATTACATTAAGATACTATTCTAACACAAAACATAGATACTCAACTACAAACATCATGTAAAGACTAAATTATTATATTTACATCAAGAGTCTAAATAGTAGTAGGAGAAGAAGCATTTGATGTTGACTCTGAAAAAATAGCTAAAAGAAAACTTATTTGTAACAGACTTAGAAAAAATAAAGATTCTAATTCTAAAGTATATAAAATAACTTTATAAAAGACACCAAATTTTTATATCAAATATTTATCATCCTAAACAACAAATTTAGCATAAAACATGTTGATATTCCTTCTCTCTATATCGTTTTTAAATATATAATATTATGAATCTAGGAAGGCACTCGGGATAAAAATGGAGATCCCACAAATACAATACGTTTCATGGATGCTCCATACAGGTAACGATAGGATAGACAAATTCAAATAATTCGATACTATCAGGAAGTATGGTCAAACAGGTGCAAATTCCAATCGATCTTAAAAGTCCAATCGAAGGTTCGGCCATTTGTCATAATCCGGATTGGAAGCCATCCATTAAAGTCACATTTCCTTGAATCTTTCAATCACATCTTCATTAATACGGCCATTCTATTTCTGCAGATTTTCTGTTCTCCAAGAACAAGCAGAGCAACCTCCTAAATTTTGTGGGTCGTTGTTCAATGCGAATGTGAAGCCACTGGCTCAAATTTTGCATCATCAACTGCAATTGTTGAGATGGGCTATTGCCGTGGCCTTTTATTGGGTATTTACTTTAACCTCAATTTCAATTGAAATGGAGGTGTACCGCGGGAGTAATATGGGAAAGGTCGGCAGGGCGGCACCTGTGCAGCTGTTATAGAACTTTTCATTTTTTTTCATCTGTCCGGATTCGCATCCGCCATCTACTGGCATATAAACCCCATTTTATAGAACAATGGGAAATTGCTGCATATCTAGTGGTGGCACGAACAAGAACAAGAACAGGAAGAAGAAGAAGAATATCAAACCAGCGGTTTCTGGCCACCATGTCAACAATAATAAACCAATTTCCGTGTTAAAAGAGTGCTTGCAGCAGAGCATTGACGAGAGATATGAATTGGGCAAAGTGCTTGGTCAAGGGGAGTTTGGAATCACCTACTTTTGTACAGATAAAGAGACTCAGGAATTATTGGCCTGTAAATCCATCTCCAAAAGCAAGCTGAAGAGTGCAGTCGATATTGAAGACGTACGAAGAGAAGTGGCGATCATGGAGCATTTGCCCAAGCATTCCAACATTGTTTGTTTGAAGACAACTTGCGAAGATGAGAAGGCTGTTCATTTGGTCATGGAGCTCTGTGAGGGTGGGGAGCTCTTTGACCGGATTGTTGCTAGAGGTCATTATACCGAGCGTGCTGCTGCTTTACTAACACGAACAATTGTCGAAGTTGTGCAGGTAAATGCGCTTTACCTTGCTGAGGTACACTCGAAAAAACTGGGCCAGTCAATTGTGTTGGGGCCGTTTATTGGTTTGGACAAATTTTAAATGTTCTTTGCTGCTTGCATGGTGGCTGATATATTCTTGCATTTGCTTTAATTTATTTTCAAAAATTCTTTTTCAAATTGGAAACTTGCATGCTGCTCATGCTCTTTGCAAATTAAGATTAACCCAAAGTATTACATACATGGTTTGAAGTCAGAACAATCTATTCCACTTGACAGATGATGGTAATATTATGGGGATATACGCCCTTTGCTTTTCAGATGGCGATGACCTTAGTTTCGATTTTGCTGGCCTTTACATCTTATGACAGGACACATTTTCAGAGATAGTGATTTTATATGTCATTACTATAATAGTTTGGTTTTTGGCTGCAGCTCTGCCACCAACATGGTGTGATCCACAGGGACCTTAAACCAGAGAATTTCCTGTTTGCAAACAAAAAAGAGAATTCACCTCTGAAGGCTATTGATTTTGGATTGTCTGTTTTTTTCAAGCCTGGTAATTTAGTGCCCTAGATCCTTGGATACGCAACTTTTGTTCATGCAACAATATTTATAGGGGCTACCATAAGGGTGCCGCATCATTTTTAAGTTTGCAGAGATCACTTTATCATGTTTAATGGGTTATCTCTATCATAGAAGAATCTATTGAAATTCCAGTCTTTTCACAAGCTTCCAAATATAGTTTACACGGTGGAAGATTTCGTGTTTTGCTAGGAAAAAATAATTTTTAAATCAATGTTGCTTGACAATTTGCATAAGATAGTGTGGTGTTTTGCTTTTGCTTTATTGCAGGAGATAGATTTTCTGAACTGGTTGGTAGTCCATACTACATGGCACCAGAGGTGCTAAAGCGTAATTATGGACCCGAGGTAGATGTGTGGAGTGCTGGTGTCATCTTGTACATTTTGTTGTGTGGGGTACCACCATTTTATGATGGTAGGCGTTCATGGAAATGTTTGGAAAAAGCTTGTGACACATGCATCATCTGAATCTTATTGGGAAATTATAATATTCCTTTCCTCTCCATTTTATGTTATTTTAATTTTTAATAAGGCATTATGATTATCAAATTAAATCCTTAACTTGATTGATCTGTCTTAGCATGTGGCTCAGTCCGTCTTTTCTTCATTTTTGTCTTCCAAAATCTTCTAAGTATCGGGGATTTGAATTTGAAGGTTCTTAATTGCTTATTTGCAGAAACAGAGACAGGCGTGGCTCATGCCATCATTCGTGGTGATCCAGACTTTAAAAGAGATCCATGGCCACAAGTTTCTGAAAATGCAAAAAATTTGGTACGGCAGATGCTAGAGCCTGATCCCAACTTTCGCTTGACAGCTCAGCAGGTGCTTGGTATGTTTTAAATCTTTGACAAAATTAGCCAGGTCATTGTTCAATTTTTTTGCATAAGAATAAATTGGTTTCCGAGGTCTTAAGATCTATGCATTTTCAAAGTTTTTGTTCAAATGACTCGGCAAGTTCTTATTTTATTATTTTAGTTTACAAGTTTTACCGGGTCCTTATTTTGGATTATATATCTACTGTTCTGTAAGGGTTTATGAACTATGTAGCTAAAGAACAAGTCAGAATGCGACTCTATGTAAGCATTCAGGCATAACTGTACCATGTCTATAATAGGGCATTATAACTGTTATTGGTTCAGCTCAATAAGGATCTTGAATTGGGCTTGAAATGCGTACATAGCAAGAAAGTGGTACCCACTCGTTTGCATCTAAGCTACTTATTAGTTTTTCTCCAAGTTTTTGGGACGGGGGGATGCGGTTTCTGAGAAGTAATTTTTCCAGATTTTAGGGATGGCAGGGGATGGCTATTTAGTTAATATTTAAATTTTAATATATAAATAGATTTGAAAAACCTAAACAAACTAAAAGAGGCTGCAATTTTAAAAAGTAAATAGTTTTTTATCAAGTTTTTGGGATGGGAGATGTGGTTTCTGAGACAGATTTTCTTTTCCAGCTTTTAGGTACAGCAGGGGATGACTATTTAAATAATAAATAAAATTAATATTTAAATGTTTTAAATATAAAAAAAATCAAAACAAACCAAAAGAGGCTGAATTTTTAAAAAGTAAATGGAATATGCTTAATTTGCAAAGATTTAAAGTAAATCAGGCCTTGTGCTGCACAAGCTCTATTTTTGCATGGATATAGGAGTTCCAGTTTGATTAGGGATCCAACTAGAAGATATTAGAAACACCAATTCTCAAGATAATTTGAAAATCAGCATCTGTTGGCATCCTTGAAATTGACAATGATGACAAAACTGGTTAAAGAGAAAATTAAATGATAGACTACGCCTGCAGAGTGTCAGATATTGTTTAGAATGACTCATATGGCGCTCCATTTAGTTTTTTTTTTACGTATTTTTAAGAGTGCTTTTTTGCTGCTGTTTATAAAACAGGCTGTCAGAGACATCCTGACGTCTCTGGAATGGTCAAGGGACTCCCAGAACACGTGGGTACCCCTTGGCTGTTTCTTTTTTGAGGGACGTCGTTGGGAACTTTCCTTCCAAATTAAGG